>QKQZ01015254.1:0-10677 GCA_003595255.1 Solenopsis fugax
TTCAGATGTAGCTCTTCATCCAAGATCTCGACCCCATTCCAGTCAAATTCATGGGAGCATTCTGTACGATATTCTGTAATGACTGAAGTTTGTGTAGTATTATTATTAATTAGAATGAAAGAAAGTGACGATACGAAAAATCGAGCTGTCTCACAGATCGGAGTAGGTCGAACGAAGGACTCGAAAATAAGTGTGGCGAGCTAGGAAACTAGGTTTAAGAAATCATAGCAAAACAGGTAATTTTGATACTAAAATACCATAGTACAACACTTTTTGAATTTTTCCAATGAATTTTTCTACCTCTTGAAAAAAAAATCCGCGGGAAAAATGAAAAAAAAACGAGTTTTCTCACGTACCTTTAAAACTATACTAAGTACATGCATTTAGTTTCAATATTACATTTTCTATGTTACTATAAAAATCTGTACATCATTAAACAATAAGAAATGTTGCACAAAGAAAATAAATTCGATTCTATAAATAATATTCTATAAATAGGAATTGTCGCAATTAATCTCAATTTTACTTTCGTTGAATAACATTTCAACACTTGCAAAAATAATGAATTATTAATATTTGCAACAAAAAGTTAAATATACAGAAAAAATTTATATATTATGTATTTAAAATGTATAAATATATAAATATTTTCATTAGAGTACATAACATTATGATATTTTCATTTACAATAACGTAATGGTAATTTTAATTACAAATATAATTTTTCATTGTTACAATTAGAAATGTTTCTTAAAATTTAAATTACTATCGTAGGCTTCAAAACGGGATGCACATCTTTTCTATTCTGAATGTTCAACCAAAATCCATTCTCCGGCATCATTGTCACACTTTTGCGAAGTTTTATTGGGGATGTAGTTTTCTCGCTAGGTTTCAGCTCACAACGCGCTAGTAAGTGAAACAGCAGGATTTTGATTTCCAGCAAGCCGAACCTGTTAGCTATACACATTCTTGGTCCTAATCCGAATGGTAAATAACACGAGGAATTGTGGTACGTCTTATTATCTAAAAATCTTTCTGGACAAAATTTTTCAGGATTGTCGTAGTACTTTTCATCACGATGCATCGCATAAACCAGAATCCAAAGAAGCGCACCCTTTTTCACGACAAATGGTTTTTCGCCTGGTAATGCTGGTGGTAATTCATAAGGTTTGTCGCATATCCTTTCTAAGATGGTGACTGGTGGATATAATCTGAGAGCCTCATTTATTACCGCATCTAAATACTCGAGCCGATTAATAGATTCGTAAGATACTTTTCCGTTCGACTCCTCCAAAACTCTGTCGATCTCTTGTTGCAATTTGGTTTGAACTTCAGGATTGGCCGCAATTTCATGAGCCGCAAAGGACATCGCGGCCGAGCTTGTTTCGAAACCACCGAGAAAGAAGACGAACGCTTGTGCAGTCATACCGTCGATGTCCAGTTCTCTACAATCTTCCTTGCCTCTGATATCCATCATTAACTGCAGCATATCCGGGCGTGTAATTTGCTTCGCGTCACGAGTTGCGATTGTAGTTTTTATAATATTCTTAAAAAATTTCGACACGTGATCGTTTATAAGCTTTATATTAAGAATTTTTCCAAGATTCGGCAAAATATTAAGAAATATGAACTTCCAAGGGTTCCCTCGTAAGAATCCAGTCAATTCCTGGCCGAAAACGTAGAAATTGTTTGTCGGATCTTTCATAGAGTCGATTCTGATTCCAAAGGCACATGAAGCAATGACGTCGTTCGTATATTTAGAAAAGGCATCTTTCATATTCATCTCACCTTTATCTTTCGGTAACGTCGACAGAAATTTACCGAAATCCTCAGCACATTCCGACATCAACGTAAACATCATTTTCATTTTGCTGGACGTGAAAGATGGACTCAGTAGAGTTCTCACGTTTCGCCACTTTTCTCCGCGAAGAGAAAATAAATTTTTTTTAAGTAATGGATCATTCAACTCGGAGAAACCACGACGATCTGGAAATGCCTCGAAATTCTTAACAAGAACGGATTTAATGAGTTCTAGATCGCGAAGATAAAAGATTGGATTTGCCATGAAGTAGAATCCAAAATACTTTGCCTCTGGATTGAAATTGTATAACTTTAGAATTAAATCGAAGATTGATATTCGTTGAAACATGACCGGTGCCATGGATCCAAGTATTGGAACAGGCGGTACATGTATAATACCATGTCTTTTAAAGAAATTAAAATTCCTAAAAAGATAATGAATGCTGAATGCACCGATCACTATCGATAACAATATCGACCAATATTCCATGGCAAATGTTGTTCGAAACTCTATAACTTCTTTGTAAACGTTTGATATAATGTGATCGAATGACTCTAGCGATACTGCCGACTCGGATCATAATACACGACTGCTCACTACGCAGCTTAGCCTTGTCGCATAACGTATTTCTCTTCTTTCAAGTATTATATAAGTCATTATATAAGATCATCGGTTGATATTTTGCTCGGTACAAATTACAAATCAATAAATCTATTAACTTATTGATAAAGCTTATGTGATGTACAATTTTAATCTAATAACATTCAATTGTGTAACTGTTTGTTGTGTATTTTAAATGTATATGTACATGCACGCACGCACACATATATAAAATGCGTGTAAGATTAAACAATATGTACGTAAATCCATAGAAGAAAAATGAAGAATCGTACACGTTTATGTACTATGTGAAATTTAAGACTAAAATATATATATATATATATATATATGTTTGTGTACATACGTATACGTAAATAATTAGTATATACATCAAATACATTTAGACGTTATTAGATTAACATTAATTATGTGTATCACATAAACTTTGTCAGTAAGTTAATAGATTTATTAATTTGCACCGAACAAAGTATGAATAATGTTTCACATAAGATCATCGATTTATCGTGCTTGAAAGCTGGAACAGAAAATATATTATGAAGCGGAGCACTACTGCGTACGAGCAGTCGTCTGTTACGATCCGAATCGGCAGTAGAAAAAGGTGGAGCAATATACTATACATTGTATATATATTTGAAACCGATGTTATTAAAAGAAAAGTATACGCTCTGCAATATCACTAGAAAAATATTTTATATCCAAAGAGTCATAAAAAGTTAATTAACTTTGTAAACACATGTTATGAATTATTATTCGGTTTTACATCTTATTTATAAGTATTATTTGTAAATTATATACGCTCCGTAACCCGTCCCTGTGGGATATATGGCAAAAATGAAAGGAATATTTAAAGTTATTTTTATTATAAAAAAATAAATACTTTGTTTTTATTTTGTTTATATTAGTAGAGGGTATCAAGTTTTTATCGTTATAGTCCGTTTTCCTTAAACATAGTACATAATACTAGATAAATTAGGTTTGATAGACATAACATATAATTGGAATTACTCTACATGCGTTTACATTACTTATAATATTTTATTTTGATTAACTTTATATTAGCAAGTTTATATTTGTTAATATAAAGTAATGTAAATAATCTAAATAGAATGAAATATATGAATTATAGGAAATTGCGACAAATCAAAATGGTTTTCCATTTACTTTTCAATGTCGATATAATCTCTGGTATTTAAATAGCATATCTATTTCTTTGATTTGTAACATAACAGAATTCTAAAAAGTGTCACATCTCATATTCTTTGTGATAAAATTTTTCGAAGTTTCACCGTTATTACACTATATCAATTAAAATCACTAAGATTATCTTCATCATTTACAATTAAGAAAGAGAAAAGTTTTAATTTATAAAAATGATATACATATATTCTTTGGGGAGGAAAATAATAATAAAATAAATACTATGTAATAATTAATTAAAGTGTTTATAAATAATTTTTGTATACAAAAGAAATATAAAATATTATTCACGTGTAATAATAATTGCAAATAATTATTTAATTATACAGCACACCTTTATTTTAACTGCAGTTTCTGTACTGCATTTCTGTAAATTTATTCATCAAAAATGATAAATGTAATGATATTATATTTGATTAAAATTATAGATTTGATAATTTTTCTTATCCTATAATCAAACTTAAATAATTCTTAATTAATTTTATTTTATTAAATTTTTGTAATTAGCAATAGAAACAGTAAGAGTGAGAAATAGTCGGAAGATAATATTGATATCCGAATGTGATTCAATTATACCAAAGTAATGAAATAGCTGTATAATATTAAACGGAGTTGCAGATTTAATGTTTTCCATCAGTGTCGATGTACGTTTCAAGCTTAATGACATTTTGATTCCACAATACCAGTTAAGTTTATCAAAACTTAAAAAGTGCAAGCTTTTTATGGTTCTTTTCTTCTCCAAATTAACGACAAAAAATTTTGATCGTATTTATTCGAATTTTGACTCTGAAATCAATGGCAATGTAGAAAATAATAAAAAATTTGGCATATAATACATAGTATACAGCGAAATAATCCTATTTTGCTATAAGTATACGATAAAAGAATTTTGAAACTATTGAATGAGTGGATATAAAAGAACTTATGTATAAGTATTTCTTGGAATTTTATTAGTATAGAGAAATTTTAATTTAATTCGTAACGCTACTTCTTAAAATGTACGCATAACTATTACAAACAAAACGCGACTTTAAGAATCAGGAGCAAATAAAATTTAAATATATCTTTTACATTAATATGAATTATATTGAAATTTTATAGAGATATACTTTCAGAATACTGTGTAAAAATTTTAAATTTTCGTAATACTTTGAAATGTGATTTATACATCCTTAAGAGCGTGCCGACTACATTCAAAATTTAAAGATATATTTGAAAATTTTTTATTAGATCCTTTTCATGGCCCTCTTCCTTCTTGAGTTTTGAACTCCTGCATCATTGCCTAGTAACGACTTTGTATTTTGCATTCATATGGTAGATAGTAAACACCGTATACGTATTATAAAAAAATTTTCATAAAGATCGATAACTTAACCGTTCTTAGATAATAGATTTTGTATTATATATTAGTCTGTTCCGACAAAATAAGCTATATTTAGTTATTTTCAATTCTTGCCATTTCCTTGTGTGTATTCTCGCTCGCTTTATTTGCCTGTTCGACACTCTCATCGCCCGAGTTTGAGCTCGGAGCACTTGTTTATTATTCTTTGTGTCCTGCGATCACACGGCCTTGCTACCGAGCTTCGGCGAATCTAAGCGTCAAATTTCGGCGTAAGCGTTTCGCCTTTCCACGAACGCGGGGCAGTCGAGACTCATTGGCCGGTATTCATAGTCCTTTCTTATATTTAAGATCGTCTTAAGTATCATCTTGAGACGCTATCAACCAATCAGACAGCCGTATCAGCATCTTAAGACATTGCTTAAGATGATCTTGAAATAAGAATCGACTATGAATACAGGCCATTGTCAGAGCAGAGCAGTCGACAACTATTCAGAATAAACGCGATTATCTTAAACGAATCTCGGCTACTCTCTATGGACTCTTTCTCATTCCTTCACTTATATCACGATCCTCGCATTTTTCTCTACTGGACTCACTCTCACTTCCTTAGCTTCTCTCTTAACATAGTCTCATAACCGACTTTGTGACAAGTTGCAGTTGTTAGGTTTAACATGAATAATAACTGTTTTTGAAAAAAAAAGAGAATCACTAACTCCTATGGCTATCGGATATTTTTGTAAGCTGATTTCAAGATTTTCTTTTGTTGTCCTTAAAATGCAATTCTCCGTATTGGGAGTCGATACAGATGAAATACGTACGTAAATTAAATGAGAACACAATCAGAACGCGGTTTGCGAACATTTGAGTTAAATTTTCACGCATCATATATAAGAAAAATATCCGATGCTGTAATCAGTATTCCTCTTGTCTGGAGAATGCTATACGAGCAATTATTTTATGTACGACATATCTAACGAGTGCAACATATAGAAGCTAATAAGTTAGTCATGATACCTATTTCATGATACTAAGAAATAAATTTGTATCTCAAAAACTGTTAAGTTTTTTAATATGTTCGCTAAAGTTTTCTTATTCAGTATAGCTTGTATTCCACCATATAAACGTTGCATGCTCTCTCTCTTCTTGAATACATTGTACATAAATTTAACATTTAACGTTATTATTTTTAACGCTGTATTAACTTTAAATTTAAAAAAGAAAACGAAAGATGTACAAAAACTATTTTGAAGCAAAATCGTTATTTGTGTAAAATAAAATAAAAAGTCATTCTATTAGATATTAATAAAAGAAATTTTTTTATTACATGATATTCGATTTTTTTATATTATTTATATAATCATATAAAATATGATTTGAGTTATAATAATATTATAAGAAAGTAAATTAATACAATTATCATGACAATTACTAATTTTGTAAAGTTACAAGAAAAAAAGAGATATTCATAATTATTAAATATAGGTAAAGACATTCGTTGTAAGATCTTGTAACAATTTAAATGTTAAAAGATTTGTTACACAGAGTTAAGCAAACAGAATACCTTATACAAAATATTACACTATTTTGTAATAAATATTTTTAAAGACTACATGCATTTAATTTCATTATTATTTTCTTCTTGTTACAAAAATAGTTACTATAAAAATCTGTATATCAATAAATTAAGAAATGCGCCACAGAGAAAGTAGATTTGATTCTATAAATAGAATTTGTCGCAAACAGTTTCGATTTTACTTTCGTTGAATAACATTTCAACACTTCTATTAACAATTAAGTAGTAGAATTAACAAAATATAATATAAATATTAACAGAATAAAATTTTTCATTAGAGCACATAATGCTATGATATAGTTATGACGTAACAGTATATTGACGTAATAGTAATTTTTATTACAAATATAACTTTAAGACAATTTGAAGTGTTTTCTTAGATTTAGGCAAAAAAGTATAATTTGAAATGTTTTCTGAAATTTAAGTCACTATCGCAGACTTAGAAACAGGATGCACACATTTTCTACGCTGAATATTCAACCAGAATCCATTTTCCGGAATCATTGACATACTTTTGCGAAATTTTATTGGGGACGTAGTTTTCGCGCTAGGTTTCAGTTCACATTGTGCTAGTAAGTGAAACAGCAGGACTTTGACTTCCAACAAGCCAAACCTATTAGCTATACACATTCTTGGTCCTAATCCGAATGGTAAATAACACAAGGAATTGTGGTACGTTTTATTATCTAAAAATCTTTCTGGACAAAATTTTTCAGGATTGTCGTAGTACTTTTCATCACGATGCATCGCATAAACCGGAATCCAAAGAAGCGCACCCTTTTTCACGACAAATGGTTTTTCGCCTGGTAATGCTGGTGGTAATTCATAAGGTTTGTCGCATATCCTTTCTAAGGCAATGACTGGTGGATATAATCTGAGAGCCTCATTTATTACAGCATCTAAATACTCGAGTCGGTTAATAGCTTCATAAGACACTTCTCCGTTCGATTCTTCCAAAGTCCTGTCGATCTCTTGTTGCAATTTGGTTTGAACTTCAGGGTTGGCCGCAATTTCATGAGCCGCAAAGCTCATCGCGGTCGAGGTGGTTTCAAAACCTCCGAGAAAGAAGACGAATGCTTGTGCAGTCATATCGTCGATGTCCAGTTCTCTGCCATCTTCCTTGCCTCTGGTATTCATCATTAACTGCAGCATATCCGGGCGTGTAATGTGCTTCGCATCACGAGTAGCGATTGTAGTCTTTATAATATCCTTAAAGTATTTCGACACGTAATCGTCTATAAGCTTTAAATTAAGAATTTTCGCAAGACGCGGAGAAGCATTAAACAACAAAATCTTCAAATCTACGTTTCCTCGAAAGAATTTGGTCATTTCCTGGCCGTAAACGTAGAAAGTGTTTGTTGGATCTTTCATAGAGTCGATTTGGATTCCAAAGGCACATGTGGCGATGACGTCAGTCGTATATTTAGACAATGCGTCTTTCATATCGATCTCACGTTTATCCTGTGGTAATGTCGACAGAAATTTAGCAAAATTCTCAGCACATTCCGACATCAATGTAAACATCATTTTCATTTTGCTGGACGTAAAAGATGGACTCAACATAGTTCTCACGTTCCCCCATTTTTCTCCGCGAAGAGAAAACAAATTTTTTTCAAATAAAGGGTCATTCAACTCGGAGAAACCACGACGATCTGGAAATGCCTCGAAATTCTTAATAAGAACGGATTTAATGAGTTCCGGATCGCGAATATGAAAGATTGGATTTGTCATGAAGTAGAATCCAATATATTTTGCGTCTGAATTGAAATTGTATATCTTGAGGATGAAGTCGAGGAATGTTGTTCGACCAATCATCATCGATGCCGCAGATCCAAATATTGGAACAGGCGGTATATGTATAATACCATGTCTTTTAAAGAAATTAAAATTCCTAAAAAGATAATGAATGCTGAATGCACCGATCACTATCGATAACAATATCGACCAATATTCCATGGCAAATGTTGTTCGAAACTCTATAACTTTTTTGTAAACGTTTGATAAATTGTGAACGATTAAAGAACTCTGACGATGCTTCCGACTCGGACCGTAATAGACGACTGCTCGCACAGAACATATATAAAGATTGCTCGTACGCAGCAGCGTTGTGACTCATAATGTACTTTCCATTCAAAAAGTTTTCATGCATTATATATGACATTATATAAGCTCAACGATTGATACTTTGCTCGGTGCAAATCAATAAATCTATTAATCTACTGATAAAGTTTATGTAATATATAATATTAATCTAACAAAGTATAAATGTTTGTTGTGTATATTGAATGTTTACGCATTCACGCGCGCGCGCCCGCACACACACGCACACCCACACGCACAAGCTCACGCACACCCACACGCACACGCACATTTCGATTAGACGAGAAAAAACAAGATAAGGTAGAAGAAAGTAGAGTAACTGTAAATAGCGAGGTTGTGCACATCTTGTCTGGCAATTGAATGTTTTCGCATTCCACTCGCAGAGCAATTTTTCTCTTCGGACAGTCAATTATCGACGTGAACAATCGGGTGTCACCCGAATAAACTTATGTCGTATCCTATGTCATAACCTCACCTATATAATCACCGCAAATCAATAAATCTATTAATCTACTGATAAAGTTTAAGTAACATATAATATTAATGTAATAATGTATTAATGTTTGTTGTGTATAGTATATTGAATGCTTACGCATCCGCGTGCGCGCGCGTACACACACACATAAAGGAGAAGAGGATATTGTGTCTATGCATATTATCTCCGTGATTAAGTGATGAATTCTAACAATTACTTATGGAATTTTTTGTTTTGCAGCCTACCGTTTCTTAGTGGCGTTAATATGCCAATGAATAATAACTGACAATTGTCATTAGACATTTTTACTTTTAAACACTTCAAAACTTTTTCAAAATACACTTTACCACTTAATTACACATACTTCCCTATTGTTTCTAAACTTGAAAGTGTTATCATACAAATGTATGTTAACTCGAGAGTCTTTTTGTTATTTAACTATTTATTCGGCTGTACACACATTTCAAATTATGCAAAATTAAACAATAACATCGGATTTTGTTAATATAGCTTTTTAAGCGAAATTTTCAAATCAAAATATTTCTTTGATAAATCGATTGTCTCTCTAGAGGATTGTGTTCAGAGATATTAAAAATATCATTTTGTTTTTTTTATATAATGTTAAACAAGAATAAAATAATATCTCTAATGATATCTCTGTTTTTGAAAACAGAAAAATTATAAATGAAAATTAAAAATACATAGTTTTATATAAAACACTGTTTGTTTTATATAAAACTAAACCAATTTTTAAAATTTATTTTTGTGCTATCTATATACCACCACTTTTCCACTGATTAGGCAGTGTGTCACATTTTTATAAATCGCGTAGTAAGTAATAAATATTTTATTACTTTGAGACTAGAATCTGTTAAAGTGTTAAACAACATTTTGACGAATGTAATCGTTCAAGTTTCAATATAAAATATTCATTATTAACCAAGTTATTCAATGAAAAAGAAATAAACGCCATTTTCTTCTCTCTCTACGTATATATATACATTATACACACACACACACACGCACGCACGCACGCACACATACGCATACACATTTTGATTAGACGAGAAGGAACAAAATGGGATAGAGGAAAGTAGTCTGAATATACATAGAATAATTGTATACAGAGAGATTGTGCACATTTTCCGTCTGGCAATTGACTGCAGCCACTGGCAGAACAATTTTTTTCTTTAGATAGCCAATTAGCGACGTGAGCAATCGAATTTCACACGAATAAACCTATGTTTAATAACCTCACCTGTGATAACTTTAATAATTCCGTGTTCCGGTTGACAAACACGTTGAAAAAAGGAAGCTTGTCTGTTAAAGAAAATAAATCGTTGTTTGCAGAACACAATCAAAATAAAATGTATAACAGGACAAAAAACATTAATGCTTCGACTGTATACTTGGAACTGAGACATTCGACACAATGAATCCTTTCTGAATTGCACATCAAACACAGAGCATAATTTCTTCTTGTTGTTTATCAAAACTAATAAATAATATCAAAGATGATAAATTCTCTATGCGTTTGGTACAAATTCGGAACGTACCTATCGTAATAT
>QKQZ01015263.1:0-58924 GCA_003595255.1 Solenopsis fugax
CCTCTCTCGTTACGAAATGTCGTTATACATCGCGCATGTATATGTGTGTATATACGCGAGGTACATAATATATATCACAGTCTATTAAAGCATAGCTGGCGCGCAGTCTCTCCCTCTCCCTCTCTCTTCTTCTCTCTCGCGGCCTGCTGCCGCGCGAGTGACGAAACGCGAACGAAGAGTTACTTTGCTCGGCGATGCGAGGTCGGCGATGTACCTTTGTGACGTCAGGCCTCGTGTTCGATAACCTGGCACGGACGTGATTTACATGTATATATGCATCCTCGCCGTGTGTACGTATCGTACATACGCGCACTTGAATGAGGGAGAAAGAAGCGCGCACGTCGTATACGTATGTATGTGTGTGCGTGTGTGTGTATGTATGTATCTGCGGGGTAGTAAGGGGGGTTCTGCGAGGGTTCGCCGGCGACGACGACGACGACGACGACGACGACGGGTCGGGTTCGACGAGAGAAAGATAGAGCATTTTCACAAAGATAGCCCTGGTGAATCCGATTATCGTCACCCCTACGGTGGCTGGTTACACGAAGAGGAAAATCGACTATCTCTCTCTCTCCCCCTAGACCAGGTCGACCGGCCGACCGATCACATTTTCTCTTCTGCATGTTACACGACCGGGACAATAGCTGAGAAAACTGGGACAGTCGCGATTTTTAGAAAGGCCGAAACAAGACTACTTCGACTACCGTACCAATCTTCTTAACCGTTTTACGATAAAAGGCACATCAGATACGATCTTCCTCAACGGTGAAATCCCGATTTGAAGTCGATTTTTCCTCGGCGAAGATGCAATTGCAGTATTCACGTTATAAGCGAGAAAGAAAGAGAACAGCTTTTCATGGATCAAAAAAGATTCTCAAAGCGCCAAATAGGTAAAAAAGCTACATTTTTTAATTCTTCAGTTAAAGAATGAAATTTCAGCAGCACAGCATTGCTGTGAAACAGATGTGAAAAACATTGGAAAATATTGCTGTAATGGAAAAACGTCCGCTTCAGAAATATTGCTACGTAATATTGCAGTAACATTGCAGTACCATATACATATAATATTGTATTAACGTTACTGCATTACGTATCAATATTTCTGAAGTGGACATTTTACCATTGAAACATTGCAGCAATATTTTGTAACGTTTTTGCAATGCCGTGCACAGTATGGGTTCAGTTTTAGAAAGAAAATATAATGTAATATAAAAATACGATATATTAATATTGAAAATATGATGTATGAAAACTTAGAGTTGGAAAGATAAAGGAAACTCGATTTCAATCTCGGCACCAAAAGTTCTGTCGTTAAAATGCAAAACGCGTGCGAGAAACGGAATAGCGAGAGGATAATGCGCGCGCGATAAAATAACAGTTTTGCAGGTGGCAAACGTCGACAAGCGGTTGACCCTCGGCGAAGTTCTAATCATACGATACACACGGCCCGGTCGCACAATGGCGCGGCAGATGGGACAGGTCGGTAATGGGAACGTGGAGTAACGGTTCCCTGCGAAATTGATCGTTTCTGTGTGCAACAATTGGCGACGATAACGAAACAAAAGAACCCGCCGGCTCTTGTGGAGAGACCGATTACCGCGTGTGCACTTTCTGCTGTTGCTACAAGCGAAGGGTATGGCTGGCCGCAATAACGGCTGCAGCGCAAGTCGCCGTCGTCCTACGTGCAAACGAGAGTATGCGAGGCGTTTTAAAGGCGAAAAATTTCAATAGCTCAGCAAGCGGAGGGATTAAGGTGCTAAACGAATGATGCGACGTAATATTAGCAGCGACGAGGAATGGAACTTTTTAACTCGAGGGCCGTTTTCCTTATGCAAGAAATTTATGGTGATCACGCGCTCCGTTCTTAGATGCTTCTAGGCATTAAGGGTGCTACGTAGATATTAAACATTTTAAACTTTACGCTGCTGTCATGTAAGAAAAAAAAAAGTACGTAGCAGAGGCTTGTTAATTCTTATACAACCTCATGGCGTTTCGGTTATTAATAATTTTGCTAAGGATCCTACGCGAAATCGCGTAGCTTGATAGCTCTTAAAATCAGAACAAACAATATGCTTTTTTCTCTGAAATAATGGCGAGTGGAGCGTGGGAGAGGTCAAAGTTCACCGTACCAGGTCCAACATAAAGGGCAATATTTCAAGTCTTTTAGTCGGACTATCAAATTTGCTCGTTGTAGCTTTTAAAGAGAATTGCATTCTTACGTCAGAACTTATTGCATCATTTCTCGAAGTTGAAAGGAATAATCTAACGAGAATAAGTAGCAAAATATTAAACACGATAAATATATCAATTTAATGAATGAATTACACTCGGTAAAAAATTCATTAGTAATGCTTTTTTACAAACGAACAAGAATGTTGTTCAATAAATCAAAAATTAATATGAATGAATTACACTGTACGTTTCGCATAATTTTTCACTCGCTCAGACTCAAATTACGTTAAACCGTTTTCTAATTATTCATCAAGGGAGAAAACTTTCTTGCGAAGACAACGAAGAGACGATGTCTCAATTATGCGTCTTAATAATGAACTTAGAAGTGTTGCCTAAGCGTTACCGCGTTTTATCTCAAGTTTCATTTTGTCTTCATACGGCTCATTGATTTCAGATGGTCCATCCAAAGAGTGATGAGCAGCGACAAAGGCTCAGCGACAGCGTCAGGAACATACTCCTGTTTCGCGCTCTAGACGTGGTAAGTTAAACATAGTGCGTTCATCAGCCATGATCGCAAATAGGAATAGGTGTAACGGCGGCTTGGTACACTCCGCGCCAGCCGGGCGAAATACCAAGAAATCCATGAATAATCTCTTATTAGGAGCAATCGATTTTGCCAAGAAGACGACTCGTATAGCTGAGATAATTGTCTCTTTCATTAGCGACTTGTTGACGCATTCAAGTATAAATTACTGGACGTCACTTGACTATTAAATTTTATGCGTTAGAAAATACATTGTTTTTCAATTCATTCTTTTTTAATATATATTATGATCTGTAATTTTTATTCGAGAGACACAGTTACTCACACCAAATTATCTAATTGAAAATTGAAAAGCGACGAGGAGGAGGTTAGTCTAAACATTTTCGTTTGATAAAAATCGATTTCATGGTCATGAATTAATTACGTTGAGAGGAAATATGTCATGATGAAACACCTTTGTATACGTATATAAACGTATTTATGTATTTTACGTAGAAGCACGTACATCGATTATCACCGCGGTATTAACGTGACTCCCCCTGCTTGCGTACTACAATTTTAAAGTCGATATTTTAAATCTTGGACGATAATATCGCGTTAAAACGTATTTATACGTGTATAATAAAATTACTTTTGCAGGAACAAATGGCGGACGTACTGGACGCAATGTTCGAAAAAATCGTTCAACCGGGAGAATTTATTATCCGACAGGGCGACGATGGTGACAACTTTTATGTGATCGAGAGGTAATACTTTTTCTTTATATATTACAGTTAACGTATCGATAGGCTTCTCCCTTCAGCGGGAAACTCCAGTGAACCAAGAGGGAGGGGATGCGCACAGTCGATCAGTGCTTCTACTCGGAGCTGAAAATATTCGAACAATAATGCTTAGTAATCTGATTATTCGAGTGTCCGTTTTTCGTTGAAATTTGAAATTATTAGACTAAACAGGAATACGCAACTGCTCTACAAACTTCGATTTTCTATCTACTTTCATGTCATCTGTATTTGTCGCGTTTCGTGTTTCAGAGGAAAATTCGAAGTATATGTCAAAGATCCCGCTACAGCAAAAGATAATCACATTCACACCTACGATAATTGCGGTGCTTTCGGAGAATTGGCCCTTCTGTACAATATGCCCAGAGCAGCCACTGTCAAAGCTATCACGTCTGGCACACTTTGGGCCATGGACAGGCAAACCTTCCGACGTATTCTCCTTAAATCTGCGTACAAGAAGCGTAAAATGTACGAGCAGCTTATTAATAAAGTGCCGATGTTGAAGTCTCTGGAGGTAAGATTTTATAATTTTTTACATAATTGTTTTTAATATTGCTATTCATATAATTGCTTTTCTAATAGTTTTCAAATACATTTGTGTTTTTTTTGAAATCTTAAGTAATTCTTGAATTCACACTTTAAGATTAAATATAATTATTAAAGGTTAAATATAATTGCATATCTTTGTTAAAGCTATTTTTTTCTTTAATTAAAAAAGATATTCACAAGTATAAAAAAGGAATAATTTTCAAAATATCAGTTCTTATGAGATTTATAACGTATTAAATTGAAAAATCTTCCAGGCTTACGAACGGATGAATTTAGCAGATGCCCTTGTACCAAAACAGTATTCCGATGGTGAACAGATAATTAGGCAAGGCGACACCGCAGATGGAATGTACTTCGTCGAGGATGGTGTCGTTAGAATCACCAGACTCGGCGAGCACGGTCGTGAAATTGAGGTACATTTATATTATACGTTAATCTGGTTCACCAAGAAGTGATCCGATTACGCCGACGACGAGCGCCAAGAAAATTCTCTCCTTAACCCGGTATCTTTAATATTCTGTAGATTAATCGTATTCCGGCTGGCGGTTATTTAGGCGAGCTGGCACTCGTGACGCATAAACCACGCGCCGCTTCGGCCTACGCTGTGGGGAACATCAAACTGGCATGTAAGTTTATTTCATTACTGCCCACGATTCCCGAATTGATAGGTAATCAATAACATTGCGCCGAGTAATTGCGGATATCGATATTTACCGCAGTAATCGGGCTTGTTAAATGACGGAAGATGGCCGCATATCTCTGCGCATTCAATCTATTTTGAAAGTTTCTATATACAGGATATGCCATACTTTAATGGATTCACACAAATAACAATTTTGCTTTCCTTAAGTAATTATTTCATTCATTCAAACGGTCATTCCTTACGCTTACAGTTTTGGACGTTGAAGCTTTCGAACGTTTGCTCGGCCCGTGTATGGAACTTATGAAACGTAATATCGACGATTACGAGGAACAACTAGTCAAAATTTTCGGCAGCAAAACCAACATCTCTGACATTCGATGAACTGTTTCTGGGTAGAGCTACGTCGCCGTGCTGCTGTACTAAAGGACGCGACATTTTCGTACGGCATATAACGTAAAACGAGCACAAAAGAACTTGTACCACCTACTTTTGAATCTCATCCCGCGTGTTTCGGGTATCATCTCGGAGTCAACAACTGTTTCGTATGACTGTTCACTTAGACGTATACTGATTAAGATTCGTCGATAATAGTTACCAAGTTTATACCTACGACACACATTGAACAAAGCTATAGGCTGCTCGATTATGTGCGCGTGTACAACGTATAACAACATATTAATGACTATTCTCTAAGACTGTTGAATCAAAAAGAGAGAGTATTAGTGCATTCTGTTACACGCTCGATCGTTTGTGAAATGAATACTTTATTTATTATTACCCCAGTGAAAGATATCGAAATATAATATTTTGAGGACTACGTGAGACACAAAGTATTACTATAATATTTAACTTGCCCCCAGAATGAGATTCAAGTTTATCTCGATGTATTCAATCTATATGCTCATACAATTCGTGTGCATTCTCGTACAATATCCATTTTTAAACAATGGCTACATTTATAAGGCATAGTAGGAGTCTAGAATATTCGAAATTGAATGCTCTTTTAACGCTACTCTCTGGCAAAAGATAGCTTACAAAAGAAACGACCACATTAGTAATTGAATATTGACATTGATTATTGACGAATCTCTTGCAAGATTTCTACGAAATACCTATATATATATATATATATATATGCATATCACTCTTTCGGAGATAATGAAAGTAATGTTGACATTTTTAATGAAACAGAACTGTACAATATTCTTTGATACACTCATTTAACAATGTAATATCTTAATAAAATATCAGATCAGACAATCAAGATTTTGTCTATGATTCGCGGCAAGTAGTAAATATGCACTTTGCGAATGAATATGCACATACACGTACATGAATACGCATCACATGCACATAATGGTGAGATCTTTTTTTAATTGATAATGTTAATTTAATGTAATTTTTTAAATATAAATTTGTTGACTATTTTATATAAATTATTTTTTATGTATATTAATATATCTTTCATGTTGAAAACAATTCATGTTAAAATTCACAGAAGATGTAGCTTTGTACATCATTATTTATTAGTACATAGCTTATATCACATTAACAGATTTTTACTAAAAAAAATTGATTGTTTTCTAGTAATAGAAAAATGAATTCTAATAAAAAATTTTATATATGTTATTATCTATTAATAAAAATTGATAAACGCCAGAGTCGTTCAAACGCATTCTATTTCGAATATAAAGTACTCTCAAAAAATGTATAGAAAATTCAGGATTAAAGAAGCCTTAAAATTGACTTAATCGCGCGGATATAGCGATGCAAAACGAATGTGTACGTAGAGCGTGTACATGTACAAAGTAATATAAAAGGGAAAAAAGATATATAGTAAAATGCATATTTAAATGTGAAATGAGAAAAAGAGGCATAACATTTTCTAATTGCTTTGTACTTGTATCAGATTAGGTAAATTTTAGCGTAAAAGGATAACCGTGCGTTTAAGCCAACGTTAAATTCAAGTGTGTCTTGCCGATAAATAATGGTAACTCGAAGATCGATTACGAGAATCCGACAACTTATTTTTATTACATGTGTACAAAATACGTTATGATGATATACGTCTATCATCGTGATAAAGTCCAGTCGAAAACCAATTCGATTATAGTATGGACAAGTGCGAATACTAGTCACTTTTTATGACTGTGTTTTTGTCACGCTCTCTTCTGACAATTACATTGGTCGCGGAAAAAAAGGAAAGATACTTTTTTTACGTGAATCGTGTATTTACTACGTGACTGAAACTCGCGATGGAGCGGCAGGGCTTTTTAAATAATATCACAATCGTGTGAGGGAGAAAAGGGAGACTAGTATGAAAGTGTAAAGAGAATAGCATAAGAATTCTTAATAACTGTTGTATTATCGATTGCTCTTTACTTGTGGCATTGACGCCTTGCATGGCCTTAATTTTTTCTTTCCATGCGGCTTATTCTCTTATAAACAGTCTAACGAAATCTCGTGGAATTTTTCAAAAATGGTTAAATTAAACGGCTATCAGACTTCAACACGATCTGAAGATGATTCACATTATAACGTTAACAATTGAAAAGTTTATTTGCGATGTAATATCAATATCTTTAGTCTTCCACTATATCTCCAGGCTGTGATATTATTTTCGACTGAGTATTTCATTCCTTTCTTGTAATCTTTTACAAGAAAAATAAAAGAATATCGTAATCGTTATCGAATTCGCGAGGTATCAAACTGAACTTATTTTAAATGATTCAACCGATGTATCTCTTATATATGTAAGTACGACAGAGATTTTAATGGATTAACAAAAGTGACTTGATCATTGTTGGACACGAGAAACTCTACACGTATCGCAAGAGGAAAAAAATAAAAAAAATAAAAAAAGAGCTGATTCGCATACTGAGTAAACTGGATACGCATAAGTACTTACTTGTGTTAGATTACATTCGCTAAATTAAGTGTGAAATATTGAAGTTAGAATCTGTCCAATTTGCATTGCTGTATGTATCTATCATGAGATTTATCTTATGTGTTGCGTGTTGTCGTTTATGTATGGGTGTGGATGTGTCTTTGCATGTGTGTATATGACGATCGAGCTAGTAATTTGTTAATTTATGTTGCTACTATTGATAGTTTACATTCTCCAGTAGTTGTATAATTCATGTTATCGTCATTAAAGATAATGCAATACACCGAAATATGTCCTACGGTTAAATATTGTAACAGTAGTATGCCTTATTGTGCCACTGGATCTTCGTCTTTCTGCTTTCAAAGGGAGAAAGATTTATGAAAAATCGAAGATACAGATTTCGTTGTACATCCGCGATCTACACTGCTGGATAAAACGATTAGACACTTTAGTGAATTTTCATAAATGCCTTTATAAGTCAATAACTTTAGCGAATTAAAAGTTACGATTTCACGTAAGCGGCAAGACATTCACAAAACATTATATAAGATAACTAAGTAAAGATTTTACTTAAAAGATGATCGAAATTAAAAAAATAATTTATGGAGTAACTTCGTTATTAATACAAGAATATTAAAATTTTATTTTTATCTATAACGTTTTTCCAAGGAGGTTTTATAATTTAATCCAATTAAAACTCCGTCAAGTCTTTTTCAGTTAAAAATTGATTGCAAATTTCATTTATTGAAATATTTTAACATTGACATTTTTATTTGCCATAATAATGGTATTTAATGTAAACTCGTGTCCCAGTAATTTTTCATGGTGTTTTATCATTATGTCCAGCAATGTATTATATATCTACGTGTTATATCTAACGATGGGCATTCGATTCTCCTTGCAAGTTTTAAAGCAATTCAAATAACATGAAATTTCGAATAATTTCGAATATTATTAGAGATTATGAATTTTAGTGAATCTTTAACATCTTGAAGAACTTGCTAGTTTTAAGAAATCTTTAAAATTTTTGAAATTCTTAAAATAATTGTCGAAAATCTTTGATTTGATTTTAATTTAAAATCTCCAGATATACATTTCGTATACATGTCGTATGCATTTATCATATTAAAAATTTTTAATAAACACAAATGTTTCAAGATGCTTGAAACTGAGAAGGCTTTTATTTTTCACTAGTCTTTCACGGAACTTTTTATTTCAGATAATATTCAAAATAATTCGAAACTCTCGTAATGGATTCTAAGCACTTGTTTTATTTCATCACTAACTACATCGCGATTCTAGTCCAGAGTGACATGCGATATAAAGAAATTTCCGACCAAATAGCATGTATCGAATCAAAGTTGACGGCGTTAATAACATTCGTAACGGCTAATAATGTGCCAGTAATACTTAGTTTTCTCGTTTGATTCATGTTTTTCTTTGTGCAACGATATTTCTAATGTTTTTAATTTATCACATGTAGTATTAGTAGCTATTGTGTATATATTAGCAATGTGTCATTGTGCACGTAACAGTGCACGTTGCATCGGACCAATTTCAAGAAGCAATTGAGCTTGCGACTATCTTTTCTTGCTTTTGCTCGTATTTCTTTTCGCCGTACATAGCTTCAGCGTATATTCTTCACTGATGTAAAAACCCACATGTATGGAATTTCAAACTATCATGCATCGCTAATAACTTTACTGTCCCTGCCATAAGTCACGGTGATTTTAAATATTATTTTTATGCATACATGCACCGCGGCTGTAAACTTTATATGAAGTTAGAGCTGTATACATGATTCGACAGATATTTGCGAAAAGGAAATTTTCAAGTAATTCTCAAAAGCATTAATTAAGGAAAGCAATACGAGTCTCAAACTCGATTGCGTGCTGACAATCGTCCGGTGTCATGATACGAGAACGTTTGTATTATCAAAAGTATCGTAGTATTTTCTGTCTTTATTTTTTCTTTTAGAAATCTCTATTAGCATTTAAATATTGATACTCTCTTCGTTCTTGATCTATATCGCACTTTATTCTCCATATTTGGATGCTAATAATATTAATGTTTCGCCACGGAAAAAAAATATGCTTTTAAATTTCTTCAGCGACAGCGCGTAAGTGAAAGCGATGTTAGCGAAGCGTCGCGGATGCTTACATTCAATTAAAATGAAAGAGAAGAGTACACTTCCTACATGCGATTAGGTAAATATATAAATCGGGCAAAAATTAGGACGTTCGAGGGCCCAGAAGTATATACGTCTCTCTCTCTCTCTCTCACTCTCTCTTTCTCTCTTTGCGTGTTCCCATTGTGTCCCATTTTTCCATTACGTCTTCGAACCATGATAAAAGAGGACCCTCTCTGATTGTACTGTGAATGTTGAATAAATTTAGAACATATAATTAGCCTTATAAAATGTGTCTATGCACACGTTGCTTGAAACGTATTATATACATATAGCAGATAACATCAGAATGGTTCTCTTTGTGTTCCATTAGCAATGTAAGTCTTTTAGCGAATTTTTCAGATGAGTTGTATCGTTTAAAGCGAATCGCGTCAAAGTTTACTGCAAAGTGTATTTTTCATTTTGTAATCCGTTCGACGACGTATCCGTTTGTGTTGAAACTCTTTATATCTTCGGAAGAAGAGAAACGACACAGAAAAAGAAAAGAGACACATATTGAGATACGTAGCCGTTCTTGAAGAGAATCGGTATATCCGCATACATATCGCTTATTTTATATTTCAATAAGACTCCGCAACGTTTCTTTTAAACGCGCGTATATAGACATATTGTTATTATCCAGTCCGTACCCTATACGTTTAATAATATTGTTTGGAGTGCGATTCTCCCTCCTGTATATTTAATAGATTTTATACACATATGCGCATACGTAGGAACGTTACTACGTAGAGGTATAACAAACTGTTGTAAATTACAAGATAGCACGTACTTAACGCTCCTTTGTTTCGTAATGTGTTATAGTATTGTATGACGAAATATGTGCATATATACATATGTATATATATTTTATACATACATGTGTATATATGCGTGTATTTATAGTATATTGTACACAATTGTTAGATATATATATATATATAGCATGTATATCTAAAGTGCATATACATATACACGTTGGGTATGCATGCAAATATACGAATATATTTGAAATATGTCGACACTCGTTTCCAGCTGGTCTGATCGGGTATCATTCTAATAATTATAATGTGTTGACCTGATAGCGATACGATTCGAGATAATCTGGAGCCGAATGCGCAATCGCACGATCCGATTTATTGTACGATATGACGCAGATGTATGTCCATATATAATTTGTTAATATATATCAAGAAGTAAATAGATTTTACTAAAGATTTCTGTATGCTGAGCAGCAGGTTTATCTACATACAATAGATAGATGTAAACCGAGGATAATATCGATAATCGAAGGACAAGGGCAAATCGAACGTGTATTTGTGCGCACGCTTTGTATAAATTTGTAAGACGCGCGATTACATGTCGTTCAGTCTCTTTTTCTCTTTCCGATAATACAAAAATTCATTTGTACAAAGAAATCTCGTTGCAGGCGCTTACAGACTTGTAATAACTATTATGCTTATATTATGTGGGCCAAGATGAAGCAATTGATACATGAAAGTTCGCCTTTATATGCCTGTATCTCAGCGACTTATCAGCTAATTATGTTTCTTGTTGAATTATTTATGTTTGTTATATTCGACGAAACAAATGGCAATGTCTTTAGACATTTTTTATCTAACATATTCATTAGAACCAAAGATTCGAATCTCTTATTAAAAAATGAATGACAATTTGAATGATTATTAACCATCATGCCAAGTTCTTTCTCATTGAATATTTTATAGTTAAATATCTTTTCTAAATGTTTTCTGCTCGATACAAAAGTGGGAAACAAGTTTCTACCGGTATATTTATATATGTTCAATGACACGTACAAGTATTGGCAATATTAAGCCACATTGAGTCATATTGAGAAATTGGAATTACACGAATGAGCTTGTTCATGCATACAACTGATGTAATTATTATTATACTCTTCTCGTACAGAATGTCGTAGAAAAGTTGGACGCTGTTTTAAAGGTTGTGCTTATTGAAATTAGGAAAGTAACTTAGAGAGAAAAAAAAACCAAGTCTTTTAAATTACGTTATAATTGTAATCTTTGCGCCTTTTTCATTCTCGATCATTCTCAGTTCGCTGTCGTATCAAACTTTTGCCATCGCAACGTTCCCTTTAAACAGCTTCCAAATCCTTTCCGCGACGTGTGCACGTCTCGTCGCGCGTAAGCTGAGCTCGGACGTTTATGTGCGTATTTTCGCGATGGAGCCTAAGTGCGGTTGTAAACCAAAGTCAAGTCTCAGATGCATACAATGGAAAATAAATATTTGGTGTGTCTCCCTTTATGCTCCCGCAGCTAACATTTCGTACACGCTTATCACACAGCGTCACTGCCCGAGATTAAGTAGCGGCATTTGATTCCCTGTGTAACACCATATTTCACAGTCGTCGTGATTTTTCATACATCTCGGCACAAAGAATTCTATAGAAGGATGTATATTCAGTTCATCAGAAAACTTCTCGTGTCCCATTCGCGAGGCTTCGCCTCTTGCTCTCATTCGGTGGTTCTGCAAAACTTCGTCCGGGTGATCCTATTTTTTCTAGTAAACGACCCGGTACGTTGTACAATCTTATATGAAATAACCGGATGCGAGTTTGTATTCGAGCAGCGAGCAACAATATACACTTGGTATACTATAAATAGATAGCATAATAAAGTGAGAATATAATAAATGAATGGACCTGTACAGAAGTCTATTGTATTTATTATTATTATTATTATTATTGGTAACTCACGTTTACGCACAGTCACTTTCGATTCCCATCACTAAGAAAAATAAACTATTTTAAGTGAAATATAAAGATAAATGTTTTGCGTACTACGAGAATTGCCAACATCCCTGTTGTAATTAAAATCCACTGAAATTAGAATTAAATATAAATAAAGTCAATATAAATAGAAACTTGATATTGGTATTTACTTGAACAGTGTTGGAGAAAATAAAAAATTTTTTGTAAATTTTTGCGAATTTTTTGCCTTATAAGTTTTTTTGTCGTGTTATAAATTTATGGCATCGTGTTCAAATAACTATAATTGACAGATTTGCTCTGTGTTTTATAACACAATTTCTTTCCTTGATTACGATGATACAAATATAATAGACTTTATACTTAGGATTGATGGTTTACTTCCTTTCCTATTAATTATATAAATTGAACAAATTGTTAGAAAAAAATCTTTATTCATTTTACAAAGTATTTATTGACTATGTTTTCTTGGATTATTTACTTTTTTGTTGACATTGTTATCAATAATAGGTAACATCATATTTTACAATCTCTGTGGAGCCTCACGAAGAATCATATCAGTTCTTTTATGTACAATTAATTCTATAAAAGCTAATGCTATTAATAATGACCAACTAATTTGTTCTTGATGAACAGAACTTTGTGCATTGTACATATCTCTTAATTCTGTTCTTATTAACACTTTAGGTTCCTTTGTTTTTATTAGTTCGTCACTTTCCTGCAACAGCTTTTGCAGCATGTATTGTGTGGAGATAGCTTCATTGTCAATTATAAGTCCATATATTTTTCGCAATACATGCTGCCGAAGCATAAAGATATTATTTGCCACAAATCCTGTGGTGTCTGAAAAATTTGTAATAAAATGGTTATATTAAATTTTTCTTCCTCACAGTACTAAACAAAGATATTAGCATTAAAACGACACACAAATGCACTTATTTTTTTAACTGAATGGTTGCAGCTAAAAATCTTTACATTAGAACTAATTGATTTCTCTACTATTAAATATATTGTTATAAAATTAATTAATTATGAAAAAGAAAACTTTGGTTCTTATTAATCTTATTAATCGACAATCGATTTTTATTTTATAAAGAAAATAACGAAACAACTAAATGCTTGGTAAATTTCAGATCTTGTAACATTAATATGATTGAAAAAGTGTGGAAAATAATGGTCATACCGTTAAATTTACTATCCATTATTGTTAGATGCGATAGAATGATAGCGCCTATTATAGACCGTTGTACAAAATTCTGATAAAACTGGCGATTTTGTATACGGCCTACATCACCACCGATTTCTTGCATTACATATCGATCAGCCTTCGGTAATTTTCTAGCAATTGGTATTGTCTAAAAAAAAGTTGTAAAATATTTGTCCTATGCAATTGGCAGCAACTAAGATCTTTAAACAATTTATATTACTAAATAAAAAAAAAACTTTAATGCTTTAATATTTACTGTTTGGAGTAAAGAATGAATATTTTCTTTTTTCTCTTTTCGCTGAAAGGATTTATAGTCCCACTGTAATACCTCGCAATTGCGATTTAATAATGACCAACTTATCAAGTCATATCCTACGTATATGCCTAACACTGTATTAATATCCTATAATATATAAATAAAATGTAAAATTAATCGAAAATGTATGAAGATAAGAAAAAACTATTAATACTTTTTAATCTAATCTTCAATTAAAAAATTAAGAAGTATTTGATTTTTCATACTTTTAAATCAGCTTCAATATTTTGTGGTGTTACAACCAAGCCTGACATAATCTTTTTAGGGCTTGTCTTTTTCTTGCCACATATAATTGACTTATAAAAATTATATACCCATTTATTGTTCATACTCTGTACTTTTAATAAATCGTCCAGTGATTTAAAAGGTCCACTATTCGCACGGTGCAATTCTAATTTTTCTGCACGTTTTTTAGTAATGGAATACCTTTGCAAAAAGAATTTTAATGCTAATAAATGTATGATCAAAAATTTATAATACATCTAGCGTGCAGGTTCAGGAAATTTTCTTATGTAAATGGTTCACTCACTGTAATAGATCATTTGTAGTTTTGCTATTTATCACTGCAAGTATTTTTTCCTTATCTTCTGGAGAGAGAAGGTTCATATCAAAAGCATCAGTGCACATGCTGTTCATTTTAAAAACAGTCGCATTTTGTACCCAATGCTTATAGATCTTTAAATCGAGGAATAAAACAGAGGCCATTAAATTTTAAAAAATTTTTTGGAAAGTTATAAAAACAAAAAATAAATAAATTTATAAATTTACATGAAATATTATTGTAAAGTAATTTATATACTTATTTAAAAATTACTAATCTAACCTCTATAAAAGCAAAGAATCTACAGCATAAAAATCTTACCTGTGCTCTTTGATTTTTAATAATTGTGTTAAAGAATTTTATCAGCATTATATTCCACATTTTGTTATAACATCATTAACACAAAATATAATACAGTTGATCGTTAATCACCTCATTATTATACATTCAGTGTATATTTATACATTTAACATTACAAGCATTACAAGTGAGTCCGATGAAACTTTAATTTGCAAAACAATATAAATAAATCCACATGTAGATACTGAAGAGTCTGTGCATGTTGCTTCACGTTTCTTACGTAATGAAATAGATATATAAATTAGACATTGGAAAGAGAGAGAAAAGAGATGGAAAGTACATAAAGTTCAGTTGCAAAGAGCAGAACTCATTGAATTGTCAACCTAACATAATCTGACGTAGCGAAAAGCCAATTCTAGTGATATTACGTGCACTTTACGCGATCAAAATAAACACTATATATTATATATTGCGGCTTTGGAAAGAAAAAGCTGAGAAGAAATATAAAAATTGTAATCGAAATCCAATATTTTTTTAACTTTCTGTAAAGTAAAACAGATATATATTGAATATTAAGAAAAAAAATGAAAAGTACAGAAAGTACAATTCATAATCAATTTTCTAGTGCGTATCTTAATACCAAGTTGGCCCAAGGAGTAGAACACGATAGAGAATTTTGTCGTTTTGTATTGGCGGCGCTAAAACCAGGTGGATAACTGAAAATTTAAATTTTACCTTTGCCAGCGGGAAAGATTCGGGAGCGTCTCTTAGCGTGTTTAAAATAACCATGCATCAGAGTTCGGTCAGACGTAGATCGTCCAGTAATCCCGTAAGGATATCCGCTATCGAACGGGAAGACAGGAGCTTAACTCGGAATGATCAACGAAGGACGCAAACCGGACTGAAACCGAGGGGAATCTCGATCGGTGAAACATCTCACATTCCCAGGCCTCGTTTTAGAAGCTCGTCCATGGACAGAGCGGGATCGCTCGGCAGAAAGTCGTACTTGAAAGCTACAGGTAAATCTCAGGTTTTTTTTCATTGTAAATTAAACATGGGTTCTCGAAATATGAGTTACACTGTAAAACTGAGGCATGTAGGATGAGAATTGGGCTATGTTCCGTTTCACGCATGATGCGCATAACGTATCATTTTATTCTTGTAATTCCCCGAATGTCAAACAAGGAGGGCTGTCGTGTGGCTCTGTGTGCAGAGCGTCGGACGTAAGTATCAGGTCGCGAGTTCGATCTCAGGCAGCCCGCATATATGAATTTTTAATTCGTATCTTTAAAGATATACGACTGTGGGATCCCTGGCCAGGGCCCCTGACAATAAAAGCTGTCTTATTAGTGAAAAACGTGGTACTCTGAGAACGGAAATCCAAGGGCCAAACAAGACAAGACAAATAAGGACGAAATGATACACCATGTGCATCATGCATGAAACAGAACATAGCCTTTGGTTCGAACCCAGAACCCACTGACTACAAGTTAACTGTTTTCACACTGAGCCACGCATCATCCCGCGAGTCTCTCATCTTTTTTTTTTCCACCTAATAATTTCATAGTCAGCACAAGATGAAAATGTGTCTTTAATAAAGCTGGCAGTAGACATTTCAGCGTCCTAGAGAAAAGAAAAAAAATGTGCTTGATAACAAAAAAGTCTTCCTTTTACATGTAAAATGTAATAAGAAATATTAAATAGTGATATTTAATATATTAATATAATAGCTTCTTTTTTATCCGTGCGAACATCTTTAGTCCGACCTATTTAAAAATAATTTTTTAAACATCTTTAAAAATTCATGAACACACAAATTTTTAGAACAAGTATCTACTTGATTTTGGAAAAAAATAAAATATATAATTTTTATTTGTCTTTAAAGTTTGAAATTTCTATAAATAGAAATTGATTCTCTACTATATTTGTAGGATAAGAATTAATTTAATAATATAATCATACCTATAATCATATGTGTAGCCATTGTTAATAGCAAATAAATAAAAATATAAAAGAAATTTATATAAGTACTTCATTCACCATTTTTCTCTATTTAAATAATTTTCAACTCATGTATGTATGTTTGCAGGTAAAACTCCGCTATGTCAATCATCAACTTCAATCACTCCAGTGAGACTTTCCACCAAGCCTCAACCGAACATAGTACTTACAGCAAGTACGAGCAGACTTAAGACACCATTATTAATGGGTCGATCGCCATCCGGCGATCGTAACATCGTTGGAACTAAAGGTTCCAGAAAGGACACAAGGCCCTTAACAGATAAGACTTATCAGGTGACCCTATTGAATAAAATAGATAACTTCTTTTGTGTATATCAATGTTCAGCGATGCTAAACAGCAACAGCAGTTTAAAACCAATTACATTGAAAATGTTTGTGGAAGTTTCTAATTTTCTATTGAAGTATCTTGACATCAAACAAGATCTCACATTGGCAAATTACATAGACGAATTACCGAAATACGCGAAGAAGCTACATTATCCTGGCGCATCGAAGATCAAATCATGGTTAAAGACCGCCAATACAATCCATTCGTGGCACTATGTTCTCGGTTGGATTGGCTGGTTGGTGGAAGCGTGCCAAGTAAGACAAATTGCATATAATAGATTCGAATTGGGAAACTTGCCATTCACAGGAACGGAGCAGCAGGCTCAAAGTTCCAGCATGGAGCTTCAAGCATTGTTGGAATGCTATGAGGCTTGGAACGACGAAAAACTCGATGAGGAGGAAAAACTATTGAACCGATATTTGCAGGATATTTTAGTTCAACAGGGTATTACTGATGATGATATAACTAAGGCACATGAACAATTAGAAGAAGAAAAAATGAAGTTACAAGTGCATGAGAAAGAGTCACAGAAATTCGATGAAAAAATTGAATATCTACAACATAAATTAGCATCTTTGCGCGCTAAGGAATCTAAAGAATTAAATAATATTAAAACTATGGAGGCTTATTTAAACCAACTTTCCACTGAGACGAATCAATTAAATGCAGAGCGTGAAGTTTTAAAGGAGCAAATTCGGATAGGACATACACAATATGAAGAATTGATCTCTACTGTGAAAAATCAACCCATGTCTAAGATGGAAAAGGAAACCATAATTAAAAAGTGCACGGAGATTCAAAATTATATTCATCAATTCGATGAACATTTAAAAGATTACCAAAAGGAATTATACACTTTAGATATAAAATTAGCGTCTTTTAGTAATAATCTCAATAAAGCAATATTAGCATATAATAAAGAGGTTTTTATGCATATTGATAGTGATGTTCGCGTTAATTTCGATGAATTAAAGCTCCCGGAAAAAGGTTTGTTGAATCAGCAGATGATGGAGATAATGGAAGAAAAGGTCGCTTTAATAAAAATATTCAACGAAACATTGATGGAGCAATGCAATGAGACAGAGTCTCTTATTTGTTCTGAAACCACGAAATTGAAAAACCTACAAGAAAAAATTAAATCTTTGCCGGATGAAAACAAATTGAAGCAGGATACGTCTCATATCAATAAGATGAAGGCAGATACGGAGAAGAAAAAAACCAAACTTATAAAACAGATCGAAGATCTGAGAAACGAAATTAAAGAAATGCAGAATGTGATGCCAGATTTAGAAGCGGTAGACCTCGAGATAGAAGAGGCACAAGACAAATTAAATGCAGTTATGAGAAGAAAGACATTTTTAGAAGAAGCTGCCAAAAGATTTTTCAGAAATTTATATAAAATCATCGGCGAACATAAAAATGAGCTGTATAACATTTTAACGAAATAAAATTACATATCTATGTATAAATATTTTTATAATTGTCTATTATCTCTTATTTTTGTTGTATAATCTATTATACAACAAACTATTATACCATATAGTGTATTATTGTGGTTTCAATAAAATATTGTCGCATCTTATTAAAATATAATATGTACAAAAAGTATTTATTTCAAATAAAGAGTTTATAAATGTTTTCATCATAGAACTCTTATGCGCAGGATTCTTGTTACTTATGTACAAATAAAATAGATATACATTTTCGTTTTGTATCTTTTTCTTTTTTCTTCTTTTTTTACAAAATGATGCAAATTCTAGTATGTAAAATATTTTTATTCTATTAGCTCTATATGTCATGACAATATGCAATTCGCATTTTCCTTTTTTTCTCTTTTTTTTTTAAAGATAACTTTTAACGTCATCTGATAAGTTACATAGTTGAAACATACGTCCTTTAACTCCACAATGTACATGATACATTAATAGTTCATGAATAACAAAAGAGATATTAATGAACACTGTATATACTACATATATACGCTCGAATAAAATATTCGCCATTCGCTGGGAATTAATTATATTGTACAATGACGTTTCATATTTAAATATCATGAATAATTGATCTTCTATTGAGGAGTAACTTTAATTAGCTTTCTATGTAATTTTACTTCGAATTTCGACAATGTTTATATTAAAAATGTTAAAATAAGTTTTATTCGAAACATACTTTATGTGATAGGATCTCGTGCTCCAACTAAATATTGGAATGTGAATTACACATATAATCTATATCATAACTATTTGTTACAACTATTATGCAATTTATCAATTTATCAAATTATGATCATTCGCGTCTGATATTTTAGAAGTCACTCCTCAACTATGCCTCAAATATGTTGTTATTTAAACTGTAACTAGTCCCAACTGCTATTTTAATATGTACATAGTAATCCATATGCAATATTGATCGAAATGCATTGAGATATTTAATATAATTGGTTTAAAAGAGTTTGCAATTCTTTCCAGTTGGTTTAAAAAATGGGTCTTTAAATAATTCAAATATATTCATAATTTTTTTTCACTAGCTTTACATAAGACAAAATTAACGAACAGAAAGATTTAATTTATTTGTATATTTGTGTAATTCGCAAAATTATGGGCTATGTGAATTAAAATGGCAATAACATACAACTTGATATTAACTTTTATATATATAAAAATACAATATATATTAATTTTATCTTATGTTGAGCTTTATTGTATATTGCCTTATTTTTATATAACGTGTATATGATCGTGTACGAATCTTTTCGTTTTTTATTTAAAGAGGAATTAATCTATATGTTTGTGCATTTACTTCACAAATTTTTTTTCTTTGCACGATTAATGAATTTTCTTATCGCAGACTACCACCAGATATAGCTATGAGATCACACAGTTACATACTATGAAAGTATATTCTATTGTTAACTATAAAGGAGAGAAAAATGTATGCCATTTGTATTTAATTGTGATTACAAAGAACAATTGATGAATTCATAAATGCTCTAGAAGAGTCTACGTACATATACGCTCGTACATACGCACTCACAATCGTCCGCAAAAATAAAAAGTACCTTATATATTTAGTAATTTTGTACTAATGTTTCGTATGCATTAATGAGTGATCAATAAATTTAATTATACTCGCGTGAATAGAATGATATTCCGAAATTTGCTATTCATATTATTTCTCTATCATAAATTATAAATGATTCAATAGAAATAATTTTAGATACAATTTACGAATCTTTGAATATCTTTTATACATAAAAAAATAAGCTTTATGTAATATATATAATAACCAGGGTCGGATTTAGCAGTTTGCAGCCTGTAGGCACATAAATATATACAGTATTACTTAAAAGAAAAATTATTCACTTGTGTATATATACAAGTTTCTGTATAATACTGAAAAAGAAATACATTTTTGCTGTAAAAGTATATATGTGTATGTACTTTTATTTTTTCTTGCTATCTATACACACACACACACACACACACTTTTACAGCAAAAATGTATTTTTCTGCTATATATATATATATATATATAGCAGAAAAAATATACCATATATATATATACCGTGATGAAGTATATAATGGTAGCTTACTAGTTTGTTTATGCCATTCTTCTTTTTGACGTAATTTAAGTTGTAACTAATATTAGACCTGTAACTAATATTAGAACTGTAAAGAATATTGAATTTAAAAAAGCAAAAATTATTAGATACAATATATATATATATATAAGAATAATTATTCTTTCTTCTTTTCTTGAAATATGACAACAAAATTATATTTATTTTTGTTAATATTTTTTATTAAAAATAGTAAAAAATTTCTGTTCTAGGCTGATGCCTATAGTGCCCACTAATAAATCCAACATTGATAGTAACGCTATTGAAATCATTTTCAATTTCAAGTTTTAGGCAAATAAAAACTTTACTTTTATCTAAATATATTTGTGACTTCTTATAAAATAACATAAACAATTTTTACATTCCATATTACGTATAAACCTCCTCACTCTTCGAATTATTTAAATTCTTTGTTAATATATAATATATACGCGGTTCGCGTACATTATTTATCATTATTTCGATGCAATTCTATATATAAGTTGTATAATTTAACAGATTACTGTTTTACATTTTTTGCGTTTTATACTTAGAGATTGTAAAAAGTATGCAAAATAGATAACGATCTTTTTGTCATTGTATGTACAACTGGCAAGTTGAACAAGATATTTTTTGACGCGTAAATATTAAATTTACTAGCTTTTGTGTATTTTAATTTAATTCGCGTTACTTCAACTAATTCTCATAGATAATTCGTATATTTGTGGTCTCAACAAGCTAATTTATTATAAATTCACAAATTGTTGAACGTATGGATAAATATCGTTCAGCATTTATAGATCAACCAAAAATATACTTTAGTATATGTGTATCCACGAAAAATATGTATAATTGTATTATCAGTATTATAAATATACAGAGTATAAAAGAAACATATTTATCCGTTATTAAAATTATTGGAATCGTAATATACAATCAATACATAGAAAATGTTTTCATGTTCTATGAAACTTGCCTTTTATACTATACAATTAAACCTAATTTATGCAAATCGACTTGTTGAACGAAAGTATTGAAATTCCACAATGTTGAACTTTACTGGTTCCGGCACAAATTAACGGTTACGATCTGCATAAATTAAGCTTTAACCGAACAATGTTAGAAGTGTTCGTATAATTTTAGACGCGCTAACGTATATAACACATTATATGTAACAAAATAATAGATGCTAAATCATAAGTGATTAATATTAGGCAAAATTGACTGTTATTATGATTAAGCATCCAATATTTAATTGAATCTAATTAAATATAATAATAGTATATAATTAAATTTGCATTTTTAATATTATAATGAAATATTTACAAATATACAAATATTCAAATATAGTAAATCATATGTAAAACGCCATTTTTTATATATGATATTTCTCTAAATTAATTTATCCTTGCAAATTCGTAATTATGTTTTTGATTTTCGTAATTATTTCTGTTAAAATTTGGTTCTAATTGAGCTATTTACATAATGTGTCTTTCCTTATTAAGACGCGTCACACTTTGATAATCACTGTATGGTATGGTCTTTTGCGATGTCTGTTTACATACTTTGTCATGCATCGATTTGTATATCACTGTCTTCTGCTTCACTTTCAGTACTTATCATAGCATCTTCCCCTACTAACAAGGCAGCGGGTAAGTTCTGTGGAACATTATCAATGTCTAGTCTCGGAGTAGAATATACATTTAACACTTGTATCGTTGTAGGAGATGTAGAGAGACACTGTGGCACGGATCCTAGAGGATCTCCACTTAACGCATCGCAATCCAAAGAAGTAGACAGTTGTAATTGTAAATTATGAAGTTCAGGTATATGTGGACGGATCTGAAATGTGTAAGAATTATATAAGACACAGGACAGAATTGAATGCACAGTGAGCTTCAATCAAATAGACATGATACCTTTAATCCATCTGCCGTATGAGGATTTCTGCAACCTCTACATCTACACTCCACGCAAGGTTTACTTTCGACGTAACAAGGACATCTCTGACCACAACAGGTGAGTTTCCCAGGTATTGCAGTGGCATTACCACATCTGCATCCTTTTCTCTTACTTCTGGCAGAACTTGATCTTGGCTTTTTAAAATTGCCTGAGGACTGCTTATAACAAAGTGATTTACATCATTGTCAATATTCTCGAGGAAACATTAACATAATTAAATATTACAGATCAATGCAAAAGTCAAAATTAAAAGCTAGAACGAATATTCTTTTCAAAGAATGTTCGTTCTAGCTTTAAAAATATTCATTTTCTTTCTTCACAAACGTCTGCATTGATCTTTCTTATGGGACCTAAGTAAATGTATACAATATATACACGTATGATATATTACATAAATACACATATACGTCGAGATTTCTTTAAAACTAGGATTAGTACAAAAATAAGAGCGATAAATATGTACAGGTTAATTAAGCTCAACTATGATTGTTAATAAATGTAAGTCAGAAAAATTATTATACCTTACAAGAAGTGTTAACGAAGGATAGATACATTTATTAAGCATTTAAAAACCCAACTAGTTCAGTCGGTAGAGCACGAGACTCTTATTAAGCATTTAAATAAAGATTAAAGTGCAATGTAAAAATCCTGTAAGGCATAAGATTAAACCGAATATCTATTGAAATTACTTTGCTGCTCTTTGAAGATTTTTTCTCAGAAGGGGTCCCATATTTAAGGTGGGAAGACGGAATGCATTTTACCCCTCCTACAGAGCTGTGCTGACTTCCATCAGTCTCCTGTTGCCCAGTGTTCTCTGTGTCTTCTGTAGCTGCCGCTTTCCGTTTTATAGTAATTTTATTACCAGATCCAGCGTACATCACGGAATATATGGAGGATCCATTTGATACCGTACGAATCGTTGGTGATTCTAATTTGTGACAGCAAGAACACAATTGAAAATATTATTTGCATGATAAATGATATTTGTATTACATTAATACGACAGTACATGTAGATAGTCATTTGCAAAAACTTGCAATAAAATTCATTTCAAGGGAACATTTCTGCTTTACGTACCAGGTATACTCTGAGACATCGCCTCGGTGGTCTGGATACTATTCCCCTGCGTCTGAGTGGAGGTAGTACTGGTATAAACGCACGGTAGGATACTGTACGCGGATTTGGACAGGCCGGCGTTGCTCTTGAATTCATCCTTGAAGCCTGCGCCTTCTTGGATAAGCTCCATCAAGCTGGTGGCACCGATAGTTGACGGTGCGTTGGTGGTGGCATTGGTCGCGGACGTGACGGTGATCAACAGGGTGCGATAGATGCTGGTGCTGGTTAGGTACTCGCATAGTTTCTTGTAGCACTGCAGCAGTATCCGTAGCTGCACGTTCTCCACGTATTTGTCGTAGTCCTTGCACCAGCCGCATGACGGCTTCAGCTTCTTGCGGCCACCACGACAGCCGCGGCACACGTGATGCTGACAGTTGGTCTCGGTCGGCGTGTGCGGCTCGATCAGCAGATTCGAGCAGACGGTGCAACTAAGACTCTGTCGCAGATACGGCACCAGTCTGTAGAGATCCGTCCAGGAGTTGGGATCGTCGGCGTCCGCTTGTAGCACCAGCCGACATGTCGACACGTACAGGCTCGTCGCGTTCATCGCGTCACGCGCCAGTCCCCGCGCCCGAACTCATGCGATCCCTCGCTATCCACTCACCTTTTCGCGATCGCGAAATATTAAGACCTAAACTTTACAACCGCCGTCGTACGCTCCGCGCGTAACCATCCTCCTCGCGCACACAAACAAAACATACGCCATATTTCGTCGGCGAGTTTGCCGCTTCCGCCTTGTTCCCACAGAGAGCGCGCCGAGTATCTTTTTTGGCACGACGCCTTCGGCCTTATTACATCAAGCTAGACAACTTCGGAGCGATCCACGTCAAGTAGTCGAATAGCAAAGTATTTCTTTCTCGTTTTCAAAGTTACATCGTTCTTTTCATATTTGTATGCAAAATAGTGAAACGTGCATTAACGATTTTCTTCGCTTTATCTTGAATGAAAACATTTAAAATGTTATTTCTAAAAGGAGCAAAGGCAATTTTTTAAGAGATTGAACTATAAAGAAGTATGTTATTTCCATTATTACCTATTTCAGTCCGTTTCATCAAAAAAATAATTCCTAATATCTCAGATATTTATTTTACAATAAAATTGTATTCTTATCAGCATATGCGAGGGCCTATAAAACAGACCTCTAGAAAATCCAAATGTAAAAAATGAAGATTAGAAATATATAAAATAAAATAATTTTCTATATGGTTAGTATAGTTAACATTTTTTCTTAATTAAATTGAGTTAAAGTTAATGGCTTATAAAATCAATTTAGTTATGTTAAGATTAAATTAACTTGTATTAAATTTAAAGTTAATTTCGAAAAGTATCATATTTAACTCTTATGATTTAAAAAGGGTATATATTAGCCTAATCATGCGTATCTTGCTTTCGACTATTTATACCTATTTAAAGTTGTTAAAAAAAATTATTAAAAATTCATAAACATATTTTCAATTTCCTAGAACAAATATCTGTATTTTTTTAGAAAAAATGTATAATTTAATTACCTTCGAAATTTCGAGAAATTTCAAAAGATAGAAATCGGTTGGACGCAGGATATCCATGATGAGCTTTAAGGATTATATAAATTAAAATGTAATTTTTTAAAATTATATTACTCTAAAACAATTACAATATAGATTAGATTAATATTAGATAAGTTTAATATTTTTTTCTGTAAATTAAGTTTCTGTGAAATAACAAAGAAATGTAGTTTCTTAGATGAAAATACTTACATTTAAAAAAAATTTTTTTCTCTTTACATTTTAACTTAAAAAAAAAAGTTTATAAGTTTGTGTTGCAAAAGCACATTCTTAAACTCTAGTTAAAATTAAAAATTATCTCGTTTAAAATTAACTAAGTTAAGCTAAAACTTATTAACTTTTTAACTTTATTTTATTTAACTTTTAACTTTTTAACTAGTTACTATTACGCAACTCTGATTTTCTGCATATTATCTTGAACATTATGCGAAATTCCGCTGATAACTTATTTACGTTCACATTATAGATATTTCATATACGTGGCAGCAGAAAGGAAACTTAAATAAATATTATTCGTTCATTCTAGCTGCTATCTGCTTTGGCAAAGTATCGTCCTCATCAATATCGAACTGACGAATAAGGAGGTCATCACAAGATGCGCGAAGAAAGGAATTTATTTCTATGAGGAAAGAAGAATGACTGTGTAACACGACTAACAAGTGATTCAAGTGATTCGCTTACAGTGCCGGGAGGAATGCACCTTTCTGTCCTTGCATTTTGTTACGTGATGCCGCATTTTATTTTCGTCAACGTTACGTACATCGTCGTCGAGACTGGACACTCCGGGCTGGACTTTCTCTCGTCCATCGAGATGCAGGCTCGTTACAGATGAGATCGGATTCCCGTGAAGAATTGATTTTAACACGCGCAACTGGATATATAGTTTAAACCTCATTATAGGTAAATATGAATGAAATTAATTTCGCGGTGAGTATCATGGCGAAGAATGATGATAACGCGTTTTGATAATGAATATTATGAAACCATTAAGAATAGTTTATTTATTGGTAATTTATTAAAAGAAGTTTATTAGTAATTTGTTTGTGTCAATCGTAGTTAAAATAATCGAAGTTACATGTTAAAAAAGATTACATTGCGCGTACTTACATATATAACTTTATTTTAATCAAATCTTTTCGATATTACTTGTATTCTACTCTTTTTTTCTATCGATCCTTAACATATTAGCATCAGTAACAATTGAATAAAGTTTTAGAGTGAAAAAGTTTTCGTTTTCTATCTTATTTTAAGTACATTAAGAGAAAAAGTTACTTGACTCAAATGAATATGTTATTATAGTATTAGAGAAAAAGTTACTTGACTCAAATAACTGTTTTACATCAAACTATAGTAATAATATTTATTTTAAACCAGCAGTATTTACAAACAAGTAAATATTACTCAGTACAATATTTAAATCATAGTAGTAAGAAAACTTAGACTGATATGTGAAGACACAAATATAAACAATCAAGAAACCCCAAAATTCATAGCTGGCGATCTTAGTGCTGATATTTCTTGTGTGTAAATAAGTTAATTGAGTAATACTAATAACATATTTATTTGATTGAAGTAATCTTTTTAATCAAAATGTAGTGTATTGAAGATATCAATAATATATTGTATAATTTCAACGTAGTCGCAATAATAAGATGAAAGACAGGTATTTTCTATGTATGAAAACTTGATACGAGCATAACGCAGTTTATACGGGAAACACCCCGTGTGCGGCACGTGACGATTTGACGCAAGTGCTAAATGGATAGATTATTAGAATCGTATATAGGTATTCTCTCTGTGATCACGCGGCTGCGGTAACGTGTAGCGATTAAAATTGTATGTTGATTAAAATTGTATGTACATTAAAGCTCATTCGTGAGGAGGAAAATTGAGGGAAATATCGCGCGCGGATGTCGATCCGCCGTTTCGTAACGTCTCTTCTGCATCTACACATGTGTCATACATGCGCATCTGCTTTCCATGGCCCTTGGATTTTGCGGCCATGGCCCATTGCGCGGTTGGTCGGTTGGGTAAGACTACCTCGTACAATGTAGATAATTTGCCTCTTGCTCTCACAATGTCCCCTGTCTTACGTTCATCAATTTGTCGTTGTTCCTTCATCGCGTTCATCACACGCGACCTTCGCGACCGGGCTCGTTCCAAATTATGTAATATACAGCGCAACATCTTTCTCTCTCTCTTATGACGTTTCCACGCATCTGTTTTTATCTGTAGTAGCGAGTTTAGTCCATGGAATCCGCTTCCTTTAGCTACACGTTTTATATATACTCTTTGAAGGATAGTCAAGGTAATTGTAATAATACGTAACGCGAAAATTATGGCATTTCTTGTTGTTTGCAGAATCGTCGAGAAACGGTGATTAATCGTGTGATATTCTTCGATAAACTAGAGAAAGTAGAGCAAAACTTATTAATGTTAATTATAACAAATAAAATCTGATAGTAATTGGTCGAAAAATTCGTAGATGAGGTCTACAGAAATTATTCGTTTACATCATGAACCATAATAGACGGATTACAATGAACAAACTAGGAAGTTCTTGTAAAACGACCTCAAACGTCATCGATTGACGTGAGCTGGCAACACTACCGGTTACCCGTTTTACGTTAACCTGACAGAACGGGGAATTCCCTTCGGAACCTGTTTCATGGGAGTCTTGCCAAAGAAATGTGAACCAATGTCCACATACCGATTTCAACTGTCTTATTTATAAAAACCGTGCCTTGAAGAATAAAAATATCGTTGGACTCGTGCGCGTGACACGGAATGCTTCTCTTTTCTCTTCCGCCTCCATCAATCTTCGAAATGCTGGTTTCGTGATGTAATCCAGTACCAGATTTTGCATATATATTGCATTTCAATATAAGAATTGATATCATCTTTTACCAAATTTAAATGCACATAAGGATTTAATTTATTATGTTAAAGACCGATACAGTGAAAAATCTCAATGGAACTTTCGTCTCGAAAACCTCTCTTAATCGTATCTTATCTCGAGAAAATGACGTGCACATAAGTATATCAATGTTTATCAGTAGGATCTAGCTTTCTAACATCGGAAGCGTTTCACAATTAAGATACGAGTGTCACCATGCTGTCTCTGGAAAATTATAATATCGTTTCACATGTAAAATGACAAATAATATCAGGAAGCTATAATAGAATGGGACGCTATAATCGAACAGGAATTAATATATCGAATTTGATAATGGAATTATTATGTTCTTAAGATGCACATTCGTTTTGTGGGTACAATAGGTAAATTAAAATACATTAAAAAAAGCTCATTTCCGTAGTCTGAATTTTTAATGTTAAACAAAATCTTTAAAAAAAATATTTTAAGAATATTTTGAGATTTTTGTGTTTTAATTTTTTTCAACATGTCAGCGTCGATATTCACAATCATAAATAATTATAGATATTATCTTCAATCAAAGATTGAAGATTAGCATAATTAATTACAGTTTCATGTACAGAAATCATTGTTCGGCTATAAATATCTTGCGAATCTTTGCTTTACGAGAGCTAAAGATTTCGAAATGATTAAAAACTCATAGAGTGTAACACGAGGTGGATTGCGTCACTCCTTTTTTTTGTTTGCATTTTTTACAAGGTTTAGTAGGTACTTCAAGTTTGTAAGAAAAGCCTCTTATCAATCACACGAACTCGCATTTCGTGAAAATAAAAATATATGAATATTTGTATTTCACTTCTTATTGCGATTGCGCAAGCTTCTCGTATACGGTTCGTATCGTAAGTACCAATTATAATGTAATATATTACGTAATTGTCTCATTAATTAAAACATATGTTTACGAGGTATATATATCGGAGCAATCGCGCATGCATTTTACCTGCGTGCGATCGCGAATCACGCGCTTCGTTCTTGCAATTCACGAAAACATTTAACGATACTGCATGTATACAATTGATAATGTACATTTTGCTCCATAGTTTATTTTACGCACGATCCTGATGTGTATACATATGTGTGTTTGTGTTTATATGGTGATGTGCATAGATCGATCCTAGGAACTCAGTCTCGGTTAATTAATTGCATTGACAAGAATGGAATTCATTGTAGATAATATCGATAAAACACGTCATTCCAACGTGCGCAATAAGACGTGAGAATATATGTATATCTGATACGCTTTACGTGTCCGAGAAAAGATACATGCATTTACATGCACCTTGAAAAAAAGATAGCAATCCGTGCACTGAATTACAAAATTAATAGAATAGTCGTAATAAAGTTGCCAGTTGTTATAATGAAAGTATCAGTTTTACTGATGTTGAATCTACAAATTGTTTCTTAATAACAAATCAATTTTTCTCTATTAATATAATAACGATCGCAGCCATAAAATGCCATAAAATGTTTGCTAAGAGCAAACTGTTTCGGGTTAAATTACAAATAAATCTACTCGGCAAATTTTTCTATATTTATTCAACGAAATAATTTATTTAATAGTGATTAATGTATATAATTTAATAGCGATTGTAATAACAATTCTTTTTCATATTGAATAGTAGAAAATTTTTGCGGAATTTTTTTTTCTTTATGTGTAGGTACATTTCTCTTCGAATTACTTAAAAATCTTTATATTACATATATGCATAATATTGAAAAATAAATAATACATATAAATGTGAGCCTCTACAAGGAATATTCTATAATCTATTTTTAGGGGAGAGGCTTGAAATAATGAAAATCATGCCGACATTACGTGTGTGCGAATTGATATGGCAAGATGACGCGACACATCTAAATCCTTCTGGAATTTGCGAAACCGGCAGCATACTTATCACATTCGGCGGGTATTAAGTCTGATTCCGTCAAAGATAACGACGGTTTTTTTTTCAAATCGAATATGTAGCGTATCGCACGTTTCGAATTCACAAGTGAGTGCGTTATCGAGTTTTTAAGACGCGTTACATCGCTTCTTATCATTCTTCTTTTCTTTTCTTCTTTTTCTTCTTTCTCTTCCTCCCCTTTTTCTTCTCCTTTATCATTTTGTCATAACGCTATTCATATTCATTTCATTTTCATAACAACGCGTTAAGGTGTCAGTGATGAACAAATCATGAATAGTGTCACGTTAATCGACCAGATAAATCGGTCTACAAACATCAGCCAACAAATTTGCGAAACAGAATTATTAAACTGATTCCGAAACTGGGAGCTGCAATGTGTCACGTAGTTGGTAAAGCTGGCTTTTTCCAATTACGGGAGAATCGAAATTCAACGTGTACCGAAAGTGAGAACGATTAATTATAAATATCATGTATATATATTTTATTTCTCAGAAAACTCTTGTTTGGTCTAAAGTGTTCCTGCAAAAGTTTAATTGTTGGAAGATCTTACAACGAATCGCTAATTAAGCCGATAATATCACAAAAGTAATATAGATGTAGATGATAACGTTACGCCATTTCTTTTGTATTTCGTAAACTGCTTTATATTTGTGTAATAATTCAGTTGTGTGCGTACTCTCAGGATAATTAAAATGTATTTTTTAAGTATCAAATTTCTTATCTTTTAGATCGATAATTATCTCTGCCTTTCTCTCATTCTGATTTTAATTTAATGAATTTATAAGTTGGTTGTCGATAAGAGATGATTCAAATTTTGATTTTAATTTCAGATTATATTTTTATGCGATATTTCCAAACGATTGTAATTCTCTAAGTTTATATACGAGTACTTTATAAAAAATAAAAAAAATAACTTTATATTAACATGAAATTGTAGTTTGCTAATTACGTTGGTTAGATTGCAGTAAATTAGATTTGATAAAAAAATCATATTGATTTTATCACCTGTAATTTTGTTTACCGGAAGTCTCTCTTATTTTCATTAATTATTCGTTGTAAAAACATATTAATTTTCTGTAAGGAGGCAGATGTCAGAGATACACTGGTGCTCATCTCACACACATGTTCTACACGTGATGTACACATGCACACTGGTCAGCAAGCCTCGGATAATGAGTGGAAGGTCTTCTTTTTTTTCGACCTTTGGATTTCCAAAGTGGAAAGTCCACTGACGAATTTACATTCGGGGAAAACTGTGGAGCACGCCTGAATTATTGGACGCAAACTACTTGAACAACGCTCAAGCGGGGAACTTGAGAACTGCAAAAGAGAAGAAACCTGTGAATATTTTGTATCTTGTGTCATCGTCATCGTATGTACATCTATATCTGACCGTAGGCAAGGCAAAAGAGACCCCTCTCAGTTAGCTACTCTCGTGGGGTACGCACGTCCTCAACGGGAGAAGAGAGGACCTCTTGCTATCATATAGAGGAACGAATGGTCGTGACGCCGGTCCAGTCCTCTGTAAAGCGTCCACGTAAAACGTTCCGGTAGTGTATCCTGGACATCGGGTTTCTTCTTTTTGTCACAAAGAGAAGAAAAGAGACGCGGCTTTTATTCAATGTAAACGCGTGCGTAGCATAGTGCACCCGAATCTCGGTCGTGACCAGGAGAGTTGAATGCCCGGAGGCGCGTATCGCGCATCGGCTGCAATAGTGCTGCAATAGTGATTATTTATTTTTGCGTGTTAGTGCTCGTCATCCCCCCGTAAGCTCCAACATTTCGAATCATTAATCGTGATTGAGAGCATAATGCGGTAAGTCGCGTTAATTTGCTTGCATTTTTTTCTTTTCTGAAAAAAAAAAAATTGAAAGCACACTATCGTTAAAAATCACTGGTCGAAACGCGTGTTTAAAATGTTTAAATCTATAGGGTGTATATCCCATTAATTTGAAAAACGATATTTCAAAGATGTTGACGCATATCTAGATCTTTCTTACGAATTATTTTTTAATGCTAGCGGTATTAAGTATAATATCTTCCCATACAGCTCAGTACATTAAAGAATATTTTCATTGCAATATTTCAGCAATATTGCAAATGTTGCTCTGCAATATTCTGTGCTGTATGGGTTGTATCGGATCCAGCAATGAGTAAATGTCAAATCTTTTATTTTAGACTATCTGACTTACCTGATTAATGCTTATTACTTTAAGATGAATGACGTAGGATTCGGCTTACTTAAATATCCTTGAAATTCCTGTACTTAACGATTTTCACTGTGGAAGAATACTTGAGATGATGTCGTAAATAGTGAAAACTGTCATAAATATAATTAACAGTTCTGTTGGCACATAAAAAGAATTTTTGTATCTTTCGTTATTTCGTTAAAATCACGTGCGTTGCGATATATTCAAGAATTTGATTGCACATCTCGATTTTGCACAATCACGACTTTAAGATATGCAATCGTTTAATATCACAGTCGTACTTCTTGTTGAGAGAATATTTACACTAAATAATAAAATAAATACTTAATTAAAATGTATTACAGAAAAATCGATCTTACTGTTAATTTTGTCTTTTGTTTTGAAAACTAGTAACTAGTAACATTTTTCTCGATCATTCTTTTAATTTTTACTTACAAATAAAATGGTTCTTTTAAGAGTTTTTTTTTTAATGTAACATCTTTTCATTATTAATTTAATAATAATTATTATTAAAGGGTTTCGCGAGGATATATTATATTAATTACATTCTAAAAATTAACAGCTAAATATATATGTGATTTAACACGTCAAACTTTAATAAAGAACCATAGAGATAATTTTGAAAATAAATAGCTAATATTTTAATAATTAACAATGTATTAAGGCTAATGATATGTACAGATTTATTTATAATTTTAATATTTAAAGTTGTTTCGTCATCAAGGAAAGATTAAAAAATACTGATAAATTCGTTAGAACGCTAATTTTTGTAATAAACAGAATGATTATTGACAATTATGAATAACAGTTGCGTCTCGTACTGCAATGATGCAGGCGCAAAACGTTGCGTCAAATTTGTTATGACACATATATGTTGTAAGATGCGTTAGGAATTTCAACATTACCAATATCAACGATTTCTCACTCGAAACATTAAACGCTGTTTTACGCATCTGTGACAATTAAACGAGATATATCTCCTGCATAAATTTTCCGAATGAAAGTAACAAGACATAATATTTATGTCTGTCGAATTTTACATTAAAATATGTTTATTAAAACAAGAAAGAGTGCTTTTAGATATTACAAATATTAAGTTTGTAGGATACTGAATACAAAATTAATACATTTCGTGATACTATCTCAACGAAATGTTTAGTTCTAAATAAACTTTCACAGTTAATACACTGAGAAAAAAAGTCGTTAACTTGACTAAATTTTTCAACTCGATTACATTTTTTTAGTTTAAGTATTTTATGTATTTAAGTCAAATAAATAAAACAAATTCAATTTAAGCAATTATATAATTAACTTAATTACATATATGTTTAACTCAAATACTTGAACTGAATAAATTCAATCAAATTGAATAATTTAATCAATTAAGTTAACAACTTTTTTTCTCAATGTAGGTAAAAATGAAAGACTTCTCGCAAAATAAGTTTGATTAGGCAAATTGTGTCCTTTAAGAAATTTCAAGTTAGATGACGAATGAAAAAACAATATTTTTATTCAAACAAATAATATTTTGTATAAGCATATGTTGTTTCAATGAAACAACTTTCAGTCAAATAAGTATGAATACTAATTTCAATGAAATCTTTTTCTCTGTAAACTGTAGTGAGACACAAACTATATCGAGGGTTGTAAAAGTACGATAAATGATGATTCTTTGCTATTTTGTTTGAGGAAAAATATCGTTGACTAATCGACCATTAAAATTCACCAGAAGTAGGACATTATCTGTATACGTGTATTACTGTTGCTTTATCGTTACTTTGTCGTAAAAAACGTAAGTAAAGTCTAAAAAAGGCTCGATTATTCAAACTGAACTCTGAGTATTGAATAATTTTCAATTTCTAATTTCCTACTTCTGAAAATTATGTATACAGGAAATCTGCGATTATAAATGTATGAAATATAAAGTTATGGAGAACTAACTTAAACAAGATAATTTTAATAATTAAATTTTTCAAATCAAGCAATAAATAACTTTTGTTTGATTAATATAAATAAGACAGACTAATATAAATGAAAAGAAAATATTAAGAACACTATTTTATATTGGGGAAATTTAGAAAGCTGATTTATCATTTAATTGCTTTATAACATATAAAATTACTACCACCAGAGTGAAAAAAAAATAAAGATCCAAATATCTATTTCAATTAATTTTTTTTCGAAGATTAGAAATTAATTATCTCTCGACTCTTTTAGCGGCTTTTAAGTCTGAAATTAAGATATTGTATAATCGTATAAAAAAATCAGTTCAAAGCATCGAACGTTTCACGTTCATTACATAAAGCATGAACACATCTTTTAAACCTGCTCGATTATCTTCATCAAGTTGTTTTCTCCGTAATACCTATTTCCACCAACGCAGATTAACTTTGATCTCAGTTTAACTTGCTCTTTATCTTTCTTTAGTTCTAAGAATTAGAAAAAGATAAGGAGTAAGTTAAACTAATTGTAAGATCAAAGTTAATCTACATTGGTGGAAATGAGCATAATCCGCAGATTTCATAAAACGTTATATATGTAACTGAATGCATGTTATATTTAATGTCTTTCTGAATTAAACTATCTTTTGTTACAGACCGAGAATGATAATTTGCAGCGTCTGGCTTTTCTTGCTTCAATTATTTGTTCACAAAAGTCGAACGGGTAAGTGATAGATGCTTTTCACGATTATTAATTTTGTCTTAATCTTGTGATAAGTATTGAACTGGAGTTTTCTTTTGATTTTATAACTTTCGAGTTTTTATCCTCTAATCGTATGAAAAATATATTCAAACATTTCGTATTTGTTTAGAGTGAAATAAAAAAAAGATTTTAGAAGAATCCTTTTTTTTTCAATCGGAATTTGTCGGATTTTAGAAACGATAATAACGAAGTACTATAATGACTTCGGTTTGGCGCCGATCGATCCGGAAATCGTCGACGTCGTCGACTGGAAAAGTCACGCGTGTCGGCGAACATGTAAGGACGATGCACAGAGTCTGGACTGCTATTATACTTTCAAGTTGGAGTCTTATCACACGATGAGCAAGGCGTGCTATGATTGTCCCTTCAATATCACAGACTGCTTTCGGCCTCATTGTGTCCCGGCGGATGGCATGAAACGGTCTCTCATGATCGTAAACCGACAACTGCCAGGCCCACCAATCGAGGTGTGTAATGTTAAAAAAAAAAAACAAATTTCGTAGCTGTTAGATTTTTCCTTGCTTCTGCTTCCTTTCCGAGCTCCTGTTTCATTTACTTCATCTTTATTCAACAGGAAGACCATGAGTCATTGAGAATCTTCTTGTTTACAAGTGAGATATAACAGCAAATAAATATGAAGGATTTTATTCGAATATCTTATTAAATTAGAAAGAGAAAAATTGCTAAGCTCAATTTTCATTATATAATTAATATGCACTTATTTCTTCATTGATCGCCTGAGTTTCTTAAATTTTACGAATGTATGCATAAATGTAAAAAAATTATTTGGAAATAATCCAGGCGTAAGAATTTATCGTGAGGCTTATTTGATTGATAATTATATTTTCTTAGTCAATTAGGCTTTTCTTTAGTTTAGTCAATAAAATGGAGAAGTGATTCATCGCTTGATCTGCAATCTTTCGCAGAGAACTTAATTGCAGCTCGCCGATGCTTCCTCATTACAATTATGCAATGATATCATGAGAGCAGTACAGTGGGATTTACATTGCATAGATCCTATTCCCTACAACTTAATGCACTTTGAGGACTGTTTAACGAGCACTCCGTGGAAATACCCACTCAACGATTATTTTACTTGTCCATGCGGACAAATGTGACATGCATTCGTTCATTTCTTACCTCTATTAGACTTCGCTTACAATTCCATAGTAATTAGATACAAAAATAAAATAGTTTGCGGTATACGGAAATATACCGTAATTTAGTCACATGAATGTCATTTTGCTTTAATCACAGATGATCGCCGATAACGATATCTAGTCTGTGATCTCGTTCTAATGCGATCGATAAGTGAATCAAGAACATTTTAAAGGGGAATTACTTTAATTACAGGTGTGATGAGATCATTGTAAAGGGGAATTACTTTAATTATAGGTGTGCCAAGGCGACAGGATAATAGTCGATATGATTAATTTATTGCACGCGGAGAGCACTACGATGCACTGGCACGGCCAGCATCATCTCACCACTCCGTACATGGACGGTGTACCCTACGTATCGCAATGCCCTATTCATCCTGGAGCGACCTTCCGATACAATTACGTCGCCACTGAAGCCGGCACACACTTCTGGCACTCTCATACAGGTAAATCCTTCCTAGATGTGATTGCTCCCGCATTTGATATAATCTGTGATAAGTTTAAGAAACAAATTGTATAAATTAATGAATTCACTTCATTCGCAATAATTTACTGATGCAAGTAATTAATATAAGTGCAATGACAAATTTATTTATTTATTTATTTATATTTCTAAATTTTTATTTATTTCTAAGAGCTCTGTTGTTTATAATGTTTGGTATCGCATGTCTGTTGCAGGATTTCAGAGAGGTGACGGCGTGTTCGGTCCGTTAATCGTTCGTGTACCTCCTAAAATAGACTGGCACAAGGATCTGTATGACTACGACGAGCATACGATAGTAATCGCCGATTGGATTCATGAGCTAGGTCTCACCAAGTTCCTGGCGCATTACCACGCGGATGGTCATAATAAAGCGCCGAACTTGCTCGTAAATGGCCTCGGCCGTTTCATCGCTATTGAGAACGAAAATAAGACGCTTGCCGATATGCCCATTACAACGTTCGTCGTAAAACCGGTAAATTTTAGTCACAGGAGAAAGTATAACATAAAAGACTGACAGATATGATTCATGCAAGATATATGTTTACTCCTGTTGTGCTATTCAAATCTATTTCAAACTGGTTTTCGATTTTGAAATGCAATAACTGTTGCGTATTACTTTTAACACTTTCAAAAATTTTAATTTTGTTGATTTCTTAAAAATGAGTAATAAATAAAAAATTTTTGTTAAAGAGAAAGATAGATTGAAAAAAAGACGAGATATTTTATTTAGCTATAATTATATCTAAAGTATCTTCGATATCATTAAAAATACAGAAAACTATTTAAAAAATCAGTCAATTGAATATTTCACAAATTAATTTTTTTTTAATGGGACAATTTTTTTTATTCTTTATTTGTGATTTATGCTTACAGAATTTCCGGTACAGATTCAGGCTTATTAATGCAGAGTTCCTGAATTGCCCTATAGAAGTTTCTGTTGACAATCATACTTTGTACGTAGTCAGTTCAGACGGGCGTGATGTTGAACCGATACAAGGTACGATTTCACCTTCACACGTCACTATTTCTTCATAGAATCATTTATTGAAAGTGTCATATTTTTTATATACGTGTACGTTACGTAACGATTGCAGCCGAATCGCTAGTAAGTTATGCCGGTGAGAGATTCGACTTTATAATTGAGATGGATCAACCGGTGGACAATTACTGGATGAGATTTCGAGGATTGATGGATTGCGATGAGAGATTTTTGAGCGCCTATCAAGTCGCAATATTGCGATACGACGGCGCAGCCGAAGAGGAACCGGCAGTAACAGTTTCGTACGATCGTACAAGAAATAACTCCTACGGACTAGTACGCATACGATGTTTTTATTACCTATTTACGATATCTTTCAAACAGCTTCTGAGACGTTACTTCATCTTCGTATCAGATTGCTTTAGAAGAAATTAAAAAAACATTTCTCTGATCCTAGCAAGTAAACGCTCTAAACGAAGGAACTGAATCAAATAATAGTATCAGTATGCCGTTGTTGGACGCAATGGATGACGATGATACTTCGAACACCAGAGAACCTGATTATCAATTCTATGTATCGTACGATTTTTACGGGAAAGATAATCCGCATTTTCACCGCAAGAATTTATATGGTTTTCATCAAGGTAAATTTATTCAAATATTTAAAAAAAAAATTAATAAAATTGTAATTTTTGACGTCTTTTAAATGAATTTATATCTTTTAACATCTATAACTGTTTAATTATTGAAAAATATTTCACTTATTATTGCTTCCAATTATTCTACTTGATTGTATACAAATATATTGTTTCGTCAAATATTTCGATTATAAATTTTTAGTAAAACAACAAGTATTCACGCCGCAATTGAATCACATATCAATGAAGCTACTACCGTTTCCACTTCTGCCCGGAAGACACCTTATTAAGCCGAATCAGTTTTGCAATTCTAGCACAGTTGAAGGATGCGAAAAAGATTATTGCGCTTGCACTCACGTACTTCAGGTGAAACTTAACAGCGTAGTGGAACTGGTTCTGATCGATGAAGGTGTGCAATAAATACCTCTTTCGTATTTCTAATTATTTAAACTCTATTTAACCTTCGGTAACTAATGATCCTTGACAGGTGTTCCGTATGATGCGAATCATCCGTTTCACCTTCACGGTTATCAGTTCCGTGTAGTGGCTATGGAGAAGATAGGATATAATACTACTATCGCAGAAGTAAGAGAACTAGATAGACTAGGTTTAATACGCAGAAAACTCAAACGAGCACCTCTGAAGGACACGGTGACCGTACCCGACGGTGGTTATACTATTGTGCGATTTTACGCCGATAATCCAGGTAATATTTTACAATAACATATAAATAGAAAAAAAAAAATAAAAAAAACAAGGCCTTAAATACGTGCTGGTAAATAATCGAACTGCTCAATATTCTTTAATATTCTTCAGGATACTGGCTGTTCCATTGCCACATCGAGTTTCACGCAGAGATAGGAATGTCGTTGATCTTCAAAGTGGGTGAAGACAAGGACATGCCACCCGTGCCTAATGATTTTCCTAGATGCGGCGACTGGAAATCGACGAGCAATGAGAATGAGAGAAAAACCGAAGAAAAGCAACCAAAGAACGAGTTTCTCGCAAACGTGATAAAGAACTTCTCAGTATATATGGCGTTTTTTGAGCAGCTCTTCAAATCCGTGCAGACATCCTCGGCATCTAGTTCGAGTATAACACTGCTACTTTTGATCGCTTGTCTTTCGATCTCTATGATTAGCGTGCAAATATTTTAAAACGTATATCTATGTGAATAGCCCTGAAGTGCTGAAGTCACATTACAGAAAAGCTTTACAGCAAATTTACTTCGATACGAATTTGCCGGCAAATATTTTCTTCTCTTTCGCTCGAGTAAACATGTGACAACCATTGCGTGATATGTATAAAAACGTAATCCTAAACAAATTAAAATGGTCGATCCAATGGGTGTGCCAATAGACAGACGTTTTAGTCATAACTGAATATTACAAAGTATTAATATTTATAGGAAATATTCGTTCGCGTTTTTATTATTGCTGGCGGTCAGATAAACGCATCCACGCGAACTTTAGACGATAGAAATTTTTAAAATATACTTCACGCGATCATATGACGCTAACGGACATTATGTTAACAAATGACTTACATTTCTGTGATATAAAAATAGATAATAATTATTTTATAATTATCAGGTTGCCAACTACGCTATCCGATAACGTATACGTATAGTGTACGTCTAATTTAATTCACTTATTAATTTCAATGACAAATCAATTTTATTCATATAACAGAATCGATCCTCAACGAGAATAGCATAGCATTTGTAATGTAAAAAAAGAATTTGCGAATTGAGTTTCAGAGAAAAGAAATAGCTAATGAAATTATGAGTTTCAAGTAGATTTTTACATTGGAAAGAATTAAAAACTCCACTTATTAAGATGTATAATTAATATCGCCGTGTTTTCTTGGAAGAGAAATTAATCAAACTTCTAATAGACCAAAGAATCTGTTTTTTAAATAATCTGAGATTTTTATCTTGATACATTACTGTAATTATTACGACATTCGACCACATACTGTACATATAGCATTTAATCTAATATAATCGATATACGATTCGTAATGCTTTATCAACTGTATGATTGTGTTCCTTTACTTTGAATATGTGTATGTGTATTTCCAAGGAAAACGTGTATCTTTATTTTTAAATATAGAGGATATCTTTAAAGCTAATTCTTGAAAAATTCCCTTTACTTAAAAAATTACTACTTAATATCTCTATTTTTTTTTCTAGGAAAGATAAGACGCGCAACACGTATTTTATAATATTAATAGATATTTGTGAGATATATTTGTAGACGTAGCTGTAGCACATGTATAAACTCATCAGTCACAAAAAATCCAAAAATGTCCGAGGATTGATTGTAACTCATGCGATCTCAAATATGCAAACGATCCAATGTCTCCAAATAAATCTCTACGCGAGATTAAGTCTTATAATTAATATTTATAATACTTGTAAATATATTCTTTCTTATTATACGTGTTTTATTTCTTCTATTTATTTAGAAACTAGTTCTCCTCGATATATGTGTATGTGCAACGTGCATCTGTAGCTGTTCGTACGTTATATTTACAACGGATGTTTGGACACACTAGTTGGGTATTCCCCGATGAGCACTTCCACTACGCCACAAACGTATAATATCATCCATTTTACCGAGGAAATCTACGTCATTACTCAAACATATTGACAACGGCGAACCCGCTGTTTTTATTTGTCTAGTCATATTTCTGCTTTCGTACTTTTCTTAAGGACGCGTACATTAATAATATTCGGAAGAGTATGTCGTGCAATGCTCGAGGACGTTGTCATTTCTGCTGCAAGAAATATACCGTACCCGTATTCGGAAGTGACGAGGTGGCACACAAATTTCTACAAAAATTGAATTTGAGACTCGTGGTAAGCACATATAATACATATACGATAAACTGTAAACGAGTGTCGTGCCAATTTCGATTAATCTACAAGATATATCGATTTAATCTTTTACAGTCTGAAATTAAAATTTTTCATATCTTACGTCTAAATAAACAACAATTAAAAAATATAACTATTAGATAACTAATGTTATCAGTTACGGGATTTACTTGTAAGATAAAATTCTACTACATCTTGAGGATTTAAGTTCCGACGTCAAATAAAGTCATAAATATAAGGACACCGATATCTCTATACGATTATTGAAAGGATTTTTAACGAGTTATAATCTATCTGCTTTTTTAGGATACAAGTAAATGTTACGAAAGATGAAATTGTGTAATAGAGAAATTTATTGAACTATTATAATTTTTGTAACATTTACTTATTGTATTTATTATTTTAATATTTTAAAAATAACTTGTAAATTATATCACATTGTAATGTTACCTCTAGAAACCATAAAAAATATCTTACGTTAAAGGAAATGTATTTTGCAACATGCAAAATTTATTTTTAGACTTTAATGTATTTAGAAAATAATCGGTGGGCACTAGAATTTATGTTTGTAATCTTATCTTATTAGTCTTACGTACATTTTTATAAATTTTAACATTCTGTCTTTGTATTTTAGGTTTTGAACACAGTTTGTTCTCCTTGTATCATTAAACTCGAAGATTTTCTCAAAAGGAATTTTCCCAATATACATTCACCTTTCAAAGAAACAATCAAGAAAATTCACATAGAGAGCCCAACGAGATTTACATATCAAAATACCAACAATTTAGAGATAACGGAAAAGTCGCAAGTCAAGGAAAATGTTGAAACAGAGAAAGCTACGGAAACTGACGTTAAAATCAAAAGAAAAGTCGATTCAATTGATACAGAAAATAAAGCTGGTACCTACAATTCGCAAGTCTGCGAAAATATTGGAAATATGAGGAAGAAACAATTAACGTGCGAGTTCTGTCAAAAAGAGTTCAATCACGCGGGGGATTTCAACAAGCACAGAAGGAAGCACACTGGCGAGCAACCTTACGCATGTAATATATGTGAACGAAAATTTAAAACGTCGTCTAATCTTGTTAGACATCAACAAGTACATCTTGAGATAAAGCCATTCTACTGTCAAATTTGCGGACACACTTTCACCCGTAAAATCAAACTTTCTGCTCATTTAATAGCAAAGCATCACGAGGCTTTGAAGTCTGATTAATCAATGACATAATATAATATAAATTATGAAATAATGAAATATAAAAAAAATAACAGTCTATAATAAAACGTAAGATTTAGTAGAAAAAAACATTGCAAAGGAGAAAAAAAAAGGATATCTTTCAAAGTTTGAGATTTTATGTATCAACTTTTTAGACACTGTAAAGTGATTTTTAGAGCAGACTTGCTCAGTAATGTTTAATTTGTTTGATTATTTAGACTATTTTATAAATCTATATAAAAATGTTTTATTTGACGACAGTTTGAACAACAATATATAATATAAAATTATTCCTCTTGCTATATCTTCTCTAATAAACACAAATAAAATCGTTTCAAAGATGTCACTGGTTCAAGTAAATACGACATGGCCTTCGAATTGTATCGCATTGACAAGGTAGATCTGATTCGATGGAGAATACGTGAAGTTTTCCACGAAAATAAGTTACCTGCTAACAAATTTACACGGCACTATACATTAGTATGTACTTCCTGATTGGTTGTCACTGAATAAAAAGTATACGAAGCGTCCTTCTGTGGTGGGCGCTGTAGGGGATGCGCCAGAAGTTTCGCCATGTTGTCGTGTATCTTGGCGGCGTTCCTGCCGACCTCGAAGATATATGAGAAACTCGTGGTGTCTAGAGCCGCGATCTCGGCGTACACCGCTTCGCACATGTTGTCGTCGCTGGGCGGCTCATGGGCGAACAGCACGTCCAAGAAGAAGTACGGATTCTCCGTCAGGTTCGCCAGATATTTCTGACCGGTGTGGAACTTCGGGACGGAGTTCGAGCGTCCGTATATCAGGATCACGCGCGAGGTGAACATCGGCTGGTTCCTCGCTGGCGTCGCTATCCGCGTGTGTATCACCTCGAACAGCGATCCCAAGTCACAAGTCCTCTGCTCCTCGTCCGGCACATCCTCCGCGATGCCCTCCAAATGATTGAGAATGGTCTTTGTGTTGCTGGTATAGTCGCAGAGCCAGGAGGCGCCGCGCGAGCCCAGGATCATCAGCGCGTACTCGTGTATCCCAGGCTGTATGGTGGACTTGGCGCCAACGAAGTTCTCTACCACACGTTTTATCATAAACAACGGCAGGTACGTCGCGCCCGTGCCCAGTTTGAAGGGCGTGCATTGTTGCTCCCTCACCGTGTCGATCACGAGGAGAATCTTCTCAGGTAGATTGAGTTCCGGCACGCTCCTTACGAAGACGTAATCATCCGCGGCAGTCGCGGTGGATGTGGTACCAGCCTTTTTACAGTCTGCGGAATGACGTGTTATACTGTTATTGTTGTTCTTTCGTGGACTTTTCCCCTGTTGTTGTTGTTGTTGCTGCTGTTGCTGTTGTGATTGTGCATTATTGTACGCCGGCTCGGTGGTCGTAATAGTTTGGAGTCTCTCGGAGATTATTTCAATCTCGTCGCTCGTCTCTTTGTCTGACATGTTTTTGTATTCTACGAGTGTCTATGAGCCGCGAACAGATCTAACCTCTTTTTGCGCCGCTCGAGATGACGACGCCGCAGCCTCAAGCAACGAATGTCCGGGTCCCGGGGTGTCTCGGAACAATTGGAATATTTACATAGCCCAAGTAGATTTCACACAATTTCGCGTAATACTGTACAGATAATTTAAAACTGATTTATGTAATAAATCCCTGGCTCACCCTGGCCGCTAATGACGCTACGGATCTCAAACAGATCTACCCTTTGAAGCAGAAGTCAAAGTGCATGAGTGCAATGCAACTCCAAGCTCCAAGCCAAGTGTACGCGCCATCCAGCGACTGCGATGTGGACTTGTTTCTAACCTTAAAGTTACCGTGATTGATCTGGATTGCGTATGCGTATTGCAATTTCAAATTTTACACGTGGGGGGAGGATATTTTTTCACGAGGGTATTTTTCGCAATTTTTAATATAATAAAATATTTTAAAATAAAAAGTTTTTAAATGTTTGAAATTTTGATTTGCATTATCTCTTAATTATGCTCCTGATAATTTGCCATTATCAAGAATCAAACTCTCAATAGTTCAGATTTTAGAAATAATCCTCTGATTTAAAATTTTATAAATTTTCTCACAGAATCACAATTTTTAGTCAAAGATCCTCTCATTTGATTGCGTTTCGATGCTTCCAATTTCTGGAAATTTGAATTTTTGCGCTTCACGAAATATCTCTACGGATTGCCAACTTTCGGGAATTTATCGAATTTTAAGGTTGGTAATTTCAGTCAACCGTCATTATGTTGATTTTGATTCGGTTCGATACTTTAGTTTCGCGCCTTCGGACTTTGTCGGACTTCGGGCGAGTGCTAAACCAATGCGTGTTAATTGATCTCAATTTATTTATTAGAACAGAATGTATCGGAATAGACCTGTGAAGGGATTCGTATCTCCTTTCATCGTTCAATCGCAGGCAAGCGTCGAGGAACGTGAGAAAAACGAGGTATCCGCGTGTCGAGAAGAGCTGCCAAGTGATTTGGTGGAGAAACCTTTCCGAAGTAACTCGCAAATTCTGAACTTATTCGAGAAGGTGACTCAAGAAAGTGAGGTCGACCGCGATGATGTCCAAGTGAATGATCCATCGAGGAAACAGGAAGCTAGTTCTCCGATATGCAAGAGAAAGTCGGCCGTTCATTCGCCCCAAACGACTGCAAAAATGTAGGTGCTATAAAAGTGAAGATCAATCCCGATTTTATTTACTGTAAATAAATATTAATATCTCTTACAGCGTTTTCAACGTGATGTACGGGAAGATATCTTCCAAGAAACATAAAACATGGGACGATGACGGTTTACTAGAAGTGACTGGGAAAAATGCGATTCTTAAGGTAACTACAAATTTATTATTTACAATTTGCATTATTTAACTGCAAATTTCTTAAATTAAAGATTGTTATAATGTTTCTGATATAATAGACCTTGGACGGTAATGTCATTGGAAGAAGTACCATCAACCCAACTAAAATAGTAGAAGGTTCTATGTTAATTATAGCAAATAAACAAATTGAGGTAAGAGTATACACTAATATCCAATTATGTAGCATATGAAAAAATCTAATAGCTTTTAATTCTTAATTCTAGATTTTAAATCAGGCATCACAAGAGTTATTTGTACCAGAGAAGAATCTTGAAAAAACAATAGAGGAATTATCAAGAAAAAAGTTTAAAGTATCCGATACAAATGCATTTATGCCCTTGTTTTCATCAAAAGGTCCAAGTTTATAACAGATGAATCAATAAATAAGTTAATTACACTTTAATTATTGATTTAAATTTAAATATTTATATTACAGGATTGGCATTAAACAGCGAGCCTTTAGTGATGCCATATTTGAATTCTACTGAATGGATGAACCAAGAAGAGCAGGAAATCTCAGTTGATTCTTGTCTAGTGGCGAAGCTTAGAGAACATCAACGTTATGGAGTTGTATTTCTTTATGAATGTTTAATGGGACTAAGAGTACCAGATTATTTTGGTGCAATCTTGGCCGATGAAATGGGCCTTGGCAAAACTTTACAATGTATCACATTAATTTGGACAATGTTGAAAAAGGGTCCATATGGTAAACCGATTGTAAAACGCGTGTTAATAATAACACCTAGTAGTTTGTGCAACAATTGGGAAAAAGAATTCGTGAAATGGTTGGGTAGCCACAGAATATTTCCATATGTTGTGGGAGCAAAAACTAAGCCCAAGGATTTTATCAAATATCCAAAGAATTCAGTAATGATTATTAGCTATGAAATGTTCATTAAATATCATATAGAGATTAATGAAATCGTGTTTGATTTGATTGTGTGTGATGAAGGCCACAGATTGAAAAATAACAATGTAAAAGCAGCAAGGGTAATGATCCATTTGATTTGTATTATTTACATTAATGACATTAATACAAATGATAAACATGAATATTCCTGTATTTTATGTATCTTGCAGCTGTTATACGAGATGAATTGTAAGAAACGAATTATTTTAACGGGTACACCTATACAGAATGATTTAAAAGAATTTTATGCATTGATCGATTTTATTAATCCTGGCATTCTTGGCACTGCTACTGAATACAAGAATTATTACGAAGAACCTATTGTTGCATCTCAGTGTCCTCATGCCGATGACGATGTTCTCAGTCTGGGAAAGGAAAGATCCACAGAATTATACGAACGCACTAAATCTTTCATTCTGAGACGTACCCAAAGTACGATAAATAAATATTTGCCACATAAATATGAAATAGTCCTGTTTTGCTCTTTATCCAAAAAACAAAAAGATCTATATTCTCTTGTTACCGATGCTTGGTTTAACAAAATTTGTCTAGAAGACAAAAGTATTATGCATTTTTCTATTATTATTGCTCTTAAAAAAATTTGCAATCATCCAAATCTGTTCATAAATGAAAAAGAGAATGTGCTATGTGACGCTTTATCAAAAACATGTATGTCACAAATAAAACGGGACGAAAACTTTAACGAGTATTGTGGAAAAGTTACAATTCTACAGACACTGTTGAGAAATCTGAAAAAGACTGATGAGAAGCTGGTGTTAGTCTCTTATTACACACAGACGCTTGATCTTCTCGAGACTATATGCAACATGGAAAAATTAAAATTCTTAAGATTAGATGGTTCTACTTCATCCTCTGTTCGATCGAAGATTACTGAGCAATTTAATACACGAACCGATAATAGCAGTAAGTTCTGTAAAAATCAAGAGACGTGATTGTGTCGTGCACTTATATTGTATAAATATTAACGATGTATTACAGAAAAATGATTTTTACAGAGGTTCTTTTGTTAAGTGCAAAGGCAGGTGGTGTTGGTTTGAATTTACCTGGAGCATCCAGACTTGTATTATTTGATTCTGATTGGAATCCTGCCTCTGATATGCAAGCAATGGCAAGAATCTGGAGAGATGGACAAAAAAGGAATGTTTACATTTATAGGTTTGTACGAATTAGTTTAATGTTACAATAAAATGTATCATTTAATTGAAGTATATAACTTTATATGTGATTAAATTTGTAGATTATTGACCACAGGTACAATAGAAGAGAAGATATATCAAAGACAAATTAGCAAAGCCAATCTGAGTGAGTCTGTGGTGGATCTAAATCACCTTGGATCTCTAAAGTTATCAACTGCGGAATTAAAGGTACTTTTTATTATTTCTAATAAAATTTTCATAATTATGAAAATTATTACTTAAAATCATTACTTAGAATATTTTTTATTTTTTAGGATTTATTTACGTTGGCAAACGATACAATTTCATTAACACATGATTTAATGAACTGCCCTTGTTCTGGCCAGAATGAACATTTACCTTCTGAAGAATTAAGAGAGAAAGAGCAGACGCGAGATTGTCAGTTTACATTGAACGAGAAATCATCTCAACAAAATTTAACTATAAATCAGCTTCGAGGTTGGCAACATTATAAGCAGCCAATTCCATCTGATATTATGCAGGTAAGCTATTTAACACTTTGCAATCCATATAAGGGTAAATAAAAATTAGGATTAAAAATTTGTAATTTTTAATTTATTTTGCATATATACATTTGCTTTATAGGACATCATGTTAACGGAAAGAAGTGATAATATAACATTCATATTTAAAAATTCTACACTGTAAAAAGCTAATTAAATAATAGTTAATTTAATGACAATTATATAAATCATGTTGTAAAAGTTTTGTTATAAAATTATATATTTTATATAAAATTTATATATTGTGAATACACTTTGAGATATTAAATCCATTATTTGCAGTTTATTAAAAAGATATCAATTTTTTCAATAATTTTAAAGCTTATTTTTTCGTGACATAAAATTCATTATTCTTTCGATTAGATCAGGAGACTCGAATCGTTTTCTTAATTCTTTTATTTCTTCCTCATTAACTTTTAATAAAATCTCTTTATTCCATCTACTCATCAATCGCTTTGTCGCCAATATTGACTGAAATTTATCAATTTTATTACAATTTTAATAGTATAAATATATCATAAGAAATTAATACTGCAAAAAGCATTAATAACAAAAATAATACCTGTGAAGAAAGTGTAGATATCTTGTTCAAATAATTCCATACTTCCTCAAGAGAGTCGTGATTGTACACTTTACTAACTAAGCCATGTTGCTTGGCTTCTTGAGCATTCATCTTGTATCCTAAATACAACATATCTCCAGCCTAAACAAATATTTTTACAATAAAACATTGAAATCTTAATTTTAGTATTATTATAAAAATTCCAGATGCAAATCTTAATGATAATTTGCACAATTTGATATTTTAATGAAACATACTTTGGAATGTCCTAATAATCTTGGGAACGTATATGTAGAACATCCTTCAGCAACAAGACCCAAAGAGCTGAACGGCGTTTGAAAATATGCCTTTAATTTACATAATATATTGAAGCATAATTGTAATGTTTAAAACAATTCATACAGAACAAATATTTTTTAATCAGCACCTTATTTGAAGCATAAACTATATCAAAAATCCCTAATATTGTAGTCGCTATTCCTATTGCTGGTCCATTCACAACAGCTATTAAAAGTTTTGGATACGTAATTATAGCATCAATAAATTCCCTGTAAAATTTTTGACAATTTAATTTTTATACTTACAAAAATATAAATTTTCAATATCTCATTCTTACTCATGGTGCTTACTTGACTATACTTTCAACAGGAGTCGTAGAAGACTGCTCCATGGAAGCAGTTATATCATTGCCACTGCTAAAAAAGTCTCCATTTGCTGTCAATGCAAATACTAATATATTGTTGTTTTTAGCAGATTTATTTAAAAGCGTTGTTAATTCCTTATACATCTGGGAGAAACAAACAGAAAATCGATATATGATTATTTGTTTGCCTATATTTTTTTGTATTTTAAATATATCAAGTATCCTTTAAGCATTCAATTTTCCTAACATTTACCTGGGGTGAAAGTGCATTCTTTCTGGCGGGTTTATTAAGCACTACTTTTAGAATTCCATTTTCCGAAGTACTCAGAATAAACGAATTTACATCTGTCATATTGAGAGAGAGAGAGAGAGAGAGAGAGATTTCAAATTTCTTTAAAGCAATTTATAGAATTTATACGAGTTGTCGAATTTATAACCTCGTTTTTGCTGCTTGTTACTGCTTGTCCACTTAAAACGATAACGGAAATGTAATGGAAAAATGAAAAAAATAATTAAATAAAACACACCATCTGATATACTTCACAAACAATTATCGGTAGCTTTTCGAAAAATTGCTGACTCAAGACTCAAGGATTGTCTGAGATAAACTGAGAAATGAGAAACAGTCTACTCATGCTGATAATACTGGTCATACTTAATACTGGTCATTTCGAACTTTAACCATCAAGTTTATTAGAAAAACATAATAAATTTCTAGGAATAAATACATATTCAAATGACATATTAGTGGCTATAGCTAAAAAATCTCATATACAATGTGTCTCTAAAGTCTATACCAAGTCATATATAAGGTGTCTCTATATAAAGTCTATACCACTCGCTATATTTCGGAAACAATTCAAAATTTGAAAAAAAAAAAAACGCGAAATATCTGATCATTTTGAAAGATTACTCTTTTAAAGGAAAATTGTTCCCTCAAGAAGTATCCTAAGGATCTGAACTCAAATATTTGAAATGGAACTCTCGATATTGTAATATATCATTTGAAAAGTATATAAAAAAATTTTTTTTTATAAAGCGGAAATTGATATGTTGATTCGTTCGGGAGTTATTTAGGTTCAAAATTCGAAAAAGTCAAAAACTTGAATCATAAAATTTTCCTAACATTAAAATATAATAGCACATCAGTAAATAAGAATTAAAATGTGTAAATAAAATGTAGATGAAAAAATACATAAATATTGCTCAATATTGCGATTAAAATAACGCAAACGGTAAACCCCTTGAGACACTTTTTCAATCGTTCCATATTACACATTCCCAACGTATGACAACGGGACTATTGCAATGTTTGGTGGGGACAGATGGCATACGAAGGTACTCTGAATTTAAACGACTTCTTGTAGATGTCAAGGAAGTCATTGACAAGTAAAGTTTCAATAGCGGTCTGTAAAATATTACAGTTTAAAGATTAATATTTGATAAACAACAAAGATGAAATACTGCTTAAAGCGCTGTAAGCGCCAAAATGAATACAACCTTTGAACGTTCAGAGTACTCTAAGCATAATTATACAATTAAGAAAATTCATGACATGTTTTATTTATACTGATAAAAGTTGTTACACAACTTACATGCTAATATCCTACCTGTTGCTACTTCTAGTGTAGTCTTAAATAAAACTCATGAAAAATACTTGGAGCTTATTGTTCTTTCTTTACTTATTATTTGTCTACTATAGAATAGTGTGTTAATACTCGATAATATAATAAATTTAGCCGAGTGTCACAATTTTATATACATTTTAGTATAATTTTACAATGTATTAATATTGTGTTTACACTATTTTATGATATATCACAGGATTTCCCAAACTTAACACACGTAAAGATTCTTTTCAAAGATTTATTTTTTCTTCTGTATGAAGATGAAAAGGAAAATATTAAAAGCGTATACTGTTTCGTGCGATTCTAATAAAGCTGTGCAAATGTTTGTAAAATGTGTGATTAAATTTTTCAAGAATTCGTATATTTTCTTAAAAAGCCCGCGCAGGATTATGAAAGAGTTTAGGAAACCCTGATTTATGTTATACTGTTAACAAATGATGGACTTGGTGGGTTTTGACAATACGATGTGTAATCACAGATTACATGGCCGTGTCACTGTCTTCTAGACAATACTTGCTACAAAAGTGATTTATTAGCAGCAACATTTTATGTTACGTCGCGGGCCTAAGTCATGTGAAATAGAAATTTGAATGCAAAAGGCTCGCAGCTGCTAAAATGCACGAATTATTTAATTGCTTCGTGGACGTATTTCGTTTATATTCAAAGAATTATCCGAAACGTAATTTAGGAAAAAATTGGAAGTTTTGTAAAGAGTTAACGCAAGAAACTTTTTGCCTTATAACTTAACATTATCTTAAATCTTACACAAGTTTATTTGTAAATTTACTATTGTCGCGGATTTAAATCGCAAAAATGAATAAACATCAACTATTCTTCGTACAATTTTTCAATAATTTATCACCGCATCAGTGGCATTACAAATAAATACAATGCATTTGTTTGATACATACTTATATACATATGTGTAAATATATGTATATTTAGTACATGTCTAAACATTATAAATAAAGACAAAAAATACAGGAATGCCAATTTATAGATGCATATTAAAAGGATTAAGGACCGCATGGATTAATCCGTAGTATTGCTATACGAACGCTTTGATACATTAAACTATGGAGAAGTGTTTGGATATACAGATGCAAATTATAAAAATTGTAAATAAATATTCCTCTAGAAAGTATTTTTCCTATGTAGCACTGCATCTCAATATCTTGGAAGATTTTTCAACGATTTTTTCTACTTAACGTTTTTAAAGTTCATATAATTTACTCAAATTAAATAATCGTAAAATTGGAATTATTTTAATATAATGTACAATTAGATGCTTGAAGTAACCGATAAAATATCAATACATATCAATTTGATCTATTACGGCTTCAGAACCTTTTCGATAAATTTCTTTATGTCACGCATTTCCTGTGAAAATAATGAAAAGGAGACAAACATTATCATTTCCTTGTGAATATAAGAAAAGATTCAACAAATGTCTTTTCCGATCGAAACTTCCTTACCTCCTCAGAAGATGTATGCATCATTCCTCGGTATGTTTTGAATTCTGTCTGTGTCATGAATTGTTTTAGAAGAGATGCTGTCATTTGACCCCATCTATATGGCACAATTGGATCACAATCACCATGACATTGTATCAATGGAATATTTCTATTACCTATTGCTTCCTGAAAATCCGTTTAATATTACAATTATAATTCTACAAAAGTATATACAATACAATACTTACTGCTGGAAACTTTTGATGTAAAGGAAGCCATGCGGATAGAGCTATAATGCCAGCTAAAGGCTCTGGGAATGTAAGGGCACTGTACATAGCTAGTGCTCCGCCTTGACTGAATCCTCCAAGAACAATGCGCGTAGTAGGAATCCCAGCTGCGACTTCCTCAGCTATTAATGAGTGGACTGTTTCAGCGGCCTTACGTATACCTTCTTCATCCTCCGGACCACTGGAGTCCAAAGAGCGTAGATCGAACCTAAATTTGCAGGATGCAGTAACCATGTAAACATCAACTTGTAATCGTTTAGAAACTTTAAATTTCTATGTTCATCTTTTAAAGTTACCAGGAAGGCATTCTGAACCCTGCATTAAACGTTACTGGCATTGTGGGCCTGAAACAATCAAAGAGTGATTTATTAAGATACTATTAATCAGTTTCAAAGATATTTAATGTTATCAAGAATCACACGTACGCAGTAGGGCAAATAACTTTAATGTGAGGGGATCGCACTGCACCCATGGAACTAGCCCAGCCATGTCTGAAAACAATGTGTATAAAGTATCAACAAGATCATTTTACAACAGTATGTCATAAATTACATTCATATGCCACAAGACCATGAACTCACCCTGTATCACCCAAGCCATGGAAAAATATTAACTGAAAATAAAATGTTTTTTTAGTATAAAATAAGAGTGAATTGATTTTATTCGGAAATATTTGAAAAAAAAAATTGAAATTCTAATCTTAAAATGCACGTTTTGAAAGTCGCTTGATCATTCCCGATAACCACAGGGACTCGTGGAAGACGTAATAATCATAAAAAAAGCCGACAATAAACCGGTCCACGAGTATTAACGGAGCAACGGTGCGTTCGTAGATGATCATGCCAGCGAAAAGAGATAAAGAAAAAAGGCGTAATGAGATTAGAGCTCGCATCGCGTAAACGTAATTCATTTATGATCAATTAAGATCACGAGTGATATAACCAAAAACTATCGCTACACCCACGAAAGGGTTTTGAGATATCTACCGTCGCCGTGTGCTTAGCTGTGGCTGAGATCACGACCGGGCTCGTCATGTCCTGTCGCTTTTTTGGACGGCCTGGAACAAGTTCGAGCAATTGTGTAACAGTTTCGTAAAAAGAGCGTATGGAGCACGGCGCGCGAAAGAGAGATAGGGAGAAAAAGTGACTTCTCTTCGCTCTATACAGAGTTCTTTACAAGTAGTGGGAGAGGGGGAAGGATTGAAAGGAAAGGAGGGCAGAGTGGCGTCAAACGCGCATTCGCGTAAATATTCAATTTACTGTCACAATTTCTACATATGCTTTGCATTTGATTTTTTTAACCCCGACCTTGATCTTTAATAGTTCGGCGTCGTCATCGATTACGCAAGTAAGTTAAAAACTGCGTTAATCGAAATCAAATTTCAATGATTATTGGCGCGCGAAAACAATTTACATTAAGTTAATTTTTTAATTCATCAATTGATCAATCGCGTTATGCACAAATGCAGTTTGTACAAAACAAAGTTGCATTAATTCAATGAATTAAGAAACTCGCATATTCTCCTCGAGATGAATTTACAGAGAAACCGCTTGATACAAACCTCCGAACAGCAAATTACCCATGGTTATTTTAACAGCGCGGTAATATTCATCGATTTCTCATTGATTTTGAATTAAAAGCTTATCCTTAGGGTGATCGAGAGATTGAAACAATGCACTGACGTTTGCTTGGAAAGAAGCGATTAAACGTTAATTTATATATTCGGTCTTTGCAAAATTGTCCGTACGGGTCAGTCAGATCGACAACAAACTTCTCTTCAATCAAAATACTGAAACTTTTGATTCGGACGAAGTTCGCGATATGTGAAAGCCAATTCAGACGAATTTATTTTATCAGATCAAATTGATCAATCGCGCACCGCGCCATTCTCTGCATCGAAGGCGTGATTGGTCCTTTTCACAGAAATATTTATGAATCCGTATGAATGCGTCTTAACGTGTCAAGAAGGACAATCAACGGAACGATTCAATTAGTCCCGGTCTAGGTGTAATAAGCCTTAAGCCGTAAGAAATTGACCAATCACAATTGAATATGAGAAGAATAATCGATCATGATAGGTCAATTTCTTACGGCTTAAGGCTTACTACACCTATTGTAGACCGGGACTTAATGTGCGTTATTAGAACCGGTCTCATCATCATCGATTAATTCGATTAGCCAATTAAATATAAGAATCGTCAACTACAAAATTGGAGATTGTTTGTGTAACACCAAAGAGAAACCTGATGCCGGCTGCAGATCAGCGCGATGATGTGACACGCAACAATCCAATGAGTGTACATCTTTTATCGACAAACTAAACAAAGCTGTACGCTCATTGGATTGTCGCGCGTCACACGTCAACGCGCTGGTTTACAAGAGTCATGAGAGCGGCCATCCCGGCCTTTTTCGTGGAACCGATTGAAACCCCGTTTACTAGCGCTACCGAACGTCCGCTTCTATATTTGGTACTACGTATTGCATCCATTTTGCGACGCTACCGATAAAAATGTCATTTTGAAAGTGGATATGGTTCGAGTCCTGCAAATCTGTACATACATACTAAATCCACATTTGTGGGATAGCCGCTAGGCTTCTCTCTGATAGGATACAGTTAGCGCACTGCGGTAGATAGATCGCCTTGATACTTCATTTCAATACTTCGATACTTTCGAGAGTTATTATTGCGATAGATTTCGAATAGTATACAGGGTGTTTGTTAATGATTGTCCCAACGTTTTACCATAAGAGCTGATTTTATGTGTTATGAATTTTGAAAAATGGGTGCAAACTTCACACTCAACACTATTATAGAAGTCCGTTTGGGGCCGCTTACGTGTGCGGACGTGTTCGCCCGTTACTGATATTTTTGAAACCGCCGATTGCATCACAATCGACAGCCGGACGATACGGTGGTTATCGTTCTAGGCATTTTGGAAATCCACATACTATTTTGAAATCCACATACTTGAAAGCTAGATACAGATTTGGTTATATGGTCAAATCGTCCCCGCCATACTGAAACTGGGGACGGGTACCAATAAATTAAGAAGAAGAAGAAGAACACTATTATAGCACCGAATAGTTCTCAATAGCAAATTTGATGTCCTTTAATGAGTACTAGAGTTATCGATATAAAAAAAACTTTTTTATTACGAGAAAAAAAATAAAAGAAATAAAAAAATGCATGTCAAATTCGAATAGTTCTGAATAGCATATACGATTCCTTTCGACGAGTTCTAGAGTTCCCGACATTTTAGAAACAGTTCTGCCCGAAAAAGCATTTTAGAAATGTGAAAAATTTTTTAAGAGTTCTGGAAGTCCTGTTGAGTGTTCCGAATAGCCGTCGCGCAATTCTATAAAAAATCTTAATGAGAAAATTACGTAAAACTGATATTTTTAAAGTTTCAATTATTTTTTTTTATACTACTTTTGAGAATTCAATCGCGATTTTTTTTACATTTTCGAGCAGAACTATTTCTAAAATATATCGAGAAATCCAGAACTCGTCGAAAGGAATAGTATATGCTATTCAGAACTATTCGGATTTGACATATATTTCTTTATTTTTTAAATATTTTTCTATTAATAAAAAAAGTTTTTTTATATTGAGAACTACATAGTACTCGTTAAAAGACATCAAATTGGCAATTCAGAAGAACTCTATATTTTCCCGTAACATACATCAATATACGCGCTAACAGATTAATATAACAAGTTTCATTTTACATACTGAAGTGTATATTTACGTGCAATAAATTGTTGGATGGAAATACTTTCCAGGATTAAATGTTGATATTAATCTAGCGTAGAGTATTTAAAGAGCATTTTAAAGAGCAATGGATCTCTATCAATATATTCAACAGAAATTCATTACTAGATTAAAATATAATTTGTCACTCACCGACACACGATGCGCAGCAGCGGAATTTTCAACGTCGACCTGTAAAACACAAATAAATATAATTCACATTATAGTAGCGTCCGCAGTAATTAATATTGCAAAAACTGATTACGTTACATGCGTATTCTAATATATTTTAATACATATTTTATGTACATGCATGTTTTGATTTTCGAAATACTTCTTACGCATGAAATTACAAACAAGACTGTTCTAAATTCTGAAATTCTGACGCAAAACTCCACTTTTAGAGTTCGTCTAAAATGGACTATACAAACGACTCTAATTTACCGAAAATGAAATATAATTTAATGAGAATGAAATGGACTGCGCGCGTTTGTTCGTCGCTATTCCATCAACCAGAGAAGAAATATTTTTTATGGAAAACGCGGCGGCTCTTACGTGGACCGGAGATTTATTACGGCGGAATCGCTAGTCATCGGATGATATCGCGATGATTTTTGCCGAGCTACCAATAGTTGACATTTTTTTCTCAGTACGGTAATATATAAATAATATTACTCACCCACAAGGTTGTTCCGCCGATGCCCGATGCTCGTCCCGAGCCTCCGCCACCGCATCCGCTCAAATCCCGTCAATGCACAACACAAAACTCGCGAAGGAGAGATCAATTACGATCGCGCGCTAATTATCACAGCAACTCGCGACACTATGGAACGATTCTCGGCGAAGCGACATCATGTTTCACGTAACAAAAGGGACACACAACCGCGCGAAGATTCAGATGATCCAGATCGATATTCCGTCGGAACTTTTCACCGTCGGAACATTTGACCGTCGCACGAAAACTCGGAAATAGTCGCGCGTATAAACACAAGCCATACACGCGAACTAATGCGCGATGCGTTGGCCGAACGAACCGCGCGGTTATTCGCGGGGTCATCTTAACCTACACGCCGTCCCGCAACAACAACAACAACGCGCGCATCTCCGTGAGCGATCTCGTTGTCTCGTCCGAACTCCGAACGTTTATCTCACTACAGGTAGTGCAGATTACTCACAAAAACACGGAACTCCGCTCGCGATCACACGTCACACGAAGGGATACGTGTTTAACCGGCACGAAGCTCGCCGCGAGAGAGGCTCGCCGTCGTCTTCATGCTCCTCGCCGAGAAGGATCGAGCGGGAAGCGTCCGTTGCGAAGGGAACATGGCGGTCGCTTTCACTCGCGTCCGTCGCTCGACACACGACGAAGAATCAACACGATGGCGTCTCAAAACGATCGCCACCGTACATAACACTCTCATATCACTGCATAAACACTCGAATTCGTAACGTATCGAGTAGCAAGATCGGATCTCGCCGGGTCCCCGTTCGACGAAATGCATTGCGTAGCCGCTGACCCGTCGCATCGACTACTGGCTCATCGCTCGTCATCCGTCGGTAGCCAAAATACGCATATCGCGGCGGCTCCTCGCACGATTATCATGCGTGTGTCAAAATCGAACTTCCAGCGGATCTACCGCGATAAAACAACATAATATCGATCCGCGATCCGCCGCACGTCCGCCCGCCGTCTCCCGCGATGCATCACTACTAGAGCGGCGCCGCGGCGCCCCCCAACGGTCTCCCGAAACGACGCGAATAACCGACCAGTAACTTTCCAGAAAAAATTCCACAAAAAAAATGTAAACACATTGCCGTGCTCTTTGACAATGTGTATATTTTTTTCCTAGGCGCTGCTGTTCGCTTCAAACTTTTTTTCCTTATATACGATCGTATCATTTGACTCAACGTGAAGTTTTACAAAAAGTTGTAAAAAATAAAGAATTATCGTAGAAAAGCAGTTAGGAATAGGAATTAGAATTTTAGAATAAATTTTCTCAATAAACGCTATAGATACATAATTCAGTGAAAAAATTCACTTTGACGAAGACAAACAATTTTTCTCTTCAAAGTGAATTTTTTCATAACATTGTTTTTCCAAGAGGAGTTATTTTTTGAAACTGTACGGGTATCTTCCAAATGTTACTCAGAATGTGTGTGCGAGGTTTTAAGAAATGACTCCTCTTGGAAAATAGGCTTATCTTCTTTGAAATGTATTTGTTGATAACCTAAAGCCAGTTTCAAAAAATAACTTCTCTTGGAAAAACAATGTTATGAAAAAATTTACTTTGAAGAGAGAGATTATTCGTTTTCGTCAAAATGAATTTTTTCACTCAATTATGTATCTATAGCGTTTATTGAGAAAACTTATTCTAAAATTCTAATTCCTATTCCTAATTGCTTTTTTACGAGAATTCTTTATTTTTTACAACTTTTTAATCACGTTGAGTCAAATGATACGATCGTATATAAGAAAAAAAAGTTTGAAGCGAACAGCAGCGTCCAGGAAAAAAATATACACATTGTTAAGGAGCACGGCAATGTGTACATTTTTTTTCGTGGAAATTTTTCCTGGAAAGTTACCGGTCGG
>QKQZ01015268.1:0-18933 GCA_003595255.1 Solenopsis fugax
TGCGGGAACGCCGGCCGAGACGGTGGTATCGGGGACGCATGGGAGGCGATCGATATATAAAATGTATCGATAGGCAATTAGGTTGCCTGATTTGATTTAATACGATCCGCACAGGGGTCACGTTCCCGATCGACGCTGCAATTTCAGCCGAGGGCCCAACGGCCAACGGTCGCCGCCGCGCTTTTGGCCTAATTAAAAGATCGTTAACGGATAACCATATAGAACCTAGAAAATTAAGTTACTCATTTAGCTCGTTGTTTCTCGTTTGTTTTTCCACCGCTATCGAGGTAATGCGGATATCTTGACTTTTCAGGAACGATTATCCGTATAGTGCGTAGCGTGGATAGTTATAGCCGCGATTAAGTTCCCCGGCCGCGTACTTGCCTGCATTCCCAAATTAATGCCAGACTGCGAAAATCAAAGGTTACCCTCTTGCCTTCGTTTACGTCAGACAGGCCTTAAAGAGAGAGACCCTCCCTAATCTCGACAACGCTGACGTAGTCAGACGGGTGATCAAGTCGCCGTCGAAATTTCTGCGGGTCGTCGACACCGCTCTCTTGATTACTCTCACGCTCTCGAAATTAATCGGAACACAAAGTTAATCGCCGTATAAAATGTTAATTGAAAATGTCTCGTTGTATATTACACAGTCGGTAGCGATCTGTCCGACTTTGGACGTGGCAATATATATTACCTTTTAAGTAAAAATTCGGCATCGCTAAGTTACGACGTCGTAAAACGAAATTTTATTATAGTAGAGGGGCGAGCAAAATATTCGATCGAAATGTTTACGTCGTAACGCGAATCTTGAAGGTCAATATTCTAATTTTACAAGAATTATAGCGCCGTGTAATGATGTAATAAGAAGATTCTGTGGCACTCTCAAAGGAAAAGTCTTCGGTCGTCCCGTTTCTCCTTTTACTTTAGTTGCTAAATGATAAGATAATTTTAGATATTAAGAACTCAATTCCATGTCATTAACGTAATCAAAACTTTCTCCGGTAATTTGCGCCACATGCAATTTTGTATACACAGATATACAATATGTATTCGGTATAAGTAATTTTAATGCAATGCAGACAACTGTGACGCTGCAGTTTGTTAATCATACACTGAGAGAAATGTTTTGTGTGGTTTGATTGAATAGTGAATAAATGAATCTTATAATTATATAGAATCTTATAAATATATAGTTGTTTTGACCAAACATTTATTTTCGTACAACAAATTACAAAAAGTTTTGTTAAGTGTAACTAAGTTTTTGGTACCAGTAACTACAAAATTCGTTTATTCACTGTTCAACCAAACTTTGATTGATCTTACCAAACGATTTCTCCAGTGTAGTAAAGAGTAAAACTAAATAAAAGATACATACATGGAAAGGACGGTTTTGCTAAAGTAGCTAAAGGTTTAGCTAAAATACAGATTTGAAAATAATTTTGTTAAACTATCAAACTGGGACATTCTCAAATTGTTTGCTAGAATGTCAAAACTTTACAGTATTACTCACTTGAACGTAATTTATATACAGTAGAAAACATTTTGTAGTTCTGTTAAAACCGGTCATTGTTAAAATTTTCGTGTTAAATTAATATTTAACATTTTTTAGCGTTGAAATAACAAAATTTATTAGAAAATACATAAACAAATAATATAAATATAATATAGTTAAAATATAAAGTTTACAATAAATGAATAAAATGTATGTGTCAACAAATTATAAATTTTACTAAAGAAATATGTTTCCATACTCTGTTTCCAATCTGTGACAAGTGTTACATTTTTTTAGTTAACTTTTTTATATAATATTTATGTTACTTTTTAACATATTCATTTTGTGTTAATTCAACACAAATTTTTCAACTGTAATTATTTTGATGATCAACCAAAAAAAATTTGTGTCTAACTAAATATTTAGATACTTCAGCAAAATCGTTCTTTCCGTGTACAAGTCGTATTGAGAAGCTTTTTTTTCGAAGTCAGAATTCATTCGAACGATGAAGTCGTCTTTCAATACGTTTTTGTCCCTGGAAATATCGCTTCGAAAGACAACAAAGGACCCGTTTTATATAACTCGCAGTTTCGACTCTGCGCACTCGCCGGGAGACATTCAATCTGGCAAATTACTCGGCGCGCATGAGACCCAAATCAATCGCGTCTGCCTTATAATCGAGTTCGCGCGCACTAATGCATTCTGTAACCCAGTTAGGCGCTGGCACGTCTATATAAGAGCCGATAGGTGTCGATGAACGTTCGCATCCGACGTGTCGCGTAGTCGCCACGAAAATGACGCGTCAGCTAACGGGGAGGAATGAAAAGGAAAAGAGGAAGAGGGAAGGAGAGAGTGAACGCGGGACGGCGAACGTTGAAGATTGAAGGCCGGGAAGACGTTCAATTTCTGTCGCATCTGCCTAAATATATGATAGCCTATGATCAGAACTCCGTCGAGACATATTAATGTCGTCCAATTGCGATACTCTCAACCGCGTATTAACGCGCACGGCATTATCGTGGCCGGCGACTTGCCGAAGAAAGTCCGACCCGACTACCTGTTGTCTCAATATCGACGGCTGTTATTGCGCGAAATGACGGAAGTTACCTTTATCAAGATGTGCCAGGATGTACGGGGCGTTTGCAAAGTCCTTGCGCAACTTTACACTTTCATAACTTCCGTTCCACGAATGAAATTGATCTTTTTTTATGTTTTACAATAATAATGAGAACTTCTGCATTAGGCTGCACTACCGCGCCTATCGTAATGCGCCTCGCCGCGCGGAACGCGTGCGTGCTTCACGGCTTTTAAGCTGGATATCTAAGCGTCTTAATTATTCGCTTGAAAATTCGTGCTTGCGACATTAGTCTTGGACCGATAATACGTATGAAATTTCGAGAAAAGCTCGCGATCGTCTATTTCGCTGAAGGTTGACGGGAACGTTGATACTTTTCGCTGTTACGACAGTAACAAGCAGCGTGACTGAAGGCATACCGCCGAGGCGAGAAAGTCGAATTTGTGTTCACGCGGCGCGATAATCCGCCGCATATAGAAACGATAATTGAGCTCGCATGCGCGCGCTAAATCACTCTTTCTTCTTTAGCGCGTCACGGTGCACCGAGACGGAGAGCGGAAAATTGCCGCTGGCTAAGCTACCATATTTCATTGTCGGGACATTTTAAACGTGGAACATGATGAACATTACGTTTTCTGTCGCGCGCATTGTTAGCGCGATTTTTTTTTTTTTTATCGGGACGATCGTTTCTCCGATTCTTATAAAAGTGTCCCTTTTACAGGGAGGGCTTCTCGTGAGCCGATCGCGAAACGATTTGCGCTATTAGTGCCGTGCACGTTGCACGTTGACCGAGGCTGCCGGACACACTTTGCCACGATGGCTATAATAGGCATTCGTGATTTCGTGTGCTTAGATTCTCAAAGGCAGGTGAACACAGGCGACTGCAACTGTCCCCTCGAAGGCAAAGATCGAAGCGCACCTTCCTCCCCCTCCGCAATTTTTTTTTCCTCTCTTTTTCGATCTCCTTTCTTTTCTGCTTTGCTTTCTCCTTCTCTGTTTTTGTTTTTCTCCTAGTCTGTGCGACGGACGCACGCAAAAAGGCAACGAAGCGAGAAAGGGGGAGACAGAGCGCGTTGTCCTGCTGGTAATAGGTGCATCGGAGGCTTCTACCAACCAATCTAAGCGCAAGTAGGCGGCGCCCTGAAATTTCGCATTGACTTTCTAAGAGGCTCCTCTTACCCGGTGGCTCTCGTAAATTGTGTTCGCGCACCGTGAGAAGGGGGGAAAGAAGGGGGAGAGGGTGCAAGGAAAAGAGACGTGGCAGATCGGAGGCTGATTGAGGCCCCGTTGGCGACGCGAAGCGCACACGTGCCCTCGGTCGTAATTGCAATTTGTTGTGTGTAAATTTTGGGAGAACATTTATGATTACGGCGTCTGGCGATTAGACGCGTTTTATCGTCGTCGCGTTCTAAGCATATGTTTGCCTCGACAAGGCTCGACGGACATCCGGCTCGAAAAAAAATATGCAAATCAGCCTCGAGTTAGAACTTAGAACTGTGATTTATCTATAGTTTTAAAGGCTTGGGAAAAAAGCCGTTTTTTTTTTTTTCAATTTTTCCACGGATTTTTTCGGTTTTTTTCTCAGGGGTAGAAAAATTCATCGGAAAAATTCAAAAAATGTTGTACTTTGGTGATAACTCAGTATCAAAGTTATCTGTTTTACGATATAATTTCTTAACTCTAGCTCTCCACACTTATTTTCGAGTCCGTAGTTTGCTATACTTCTATTCGTGAGACAGCTCGATTTTTCGTCTTGTCATTTTCATTCTAATTAATATTTTAAAGCTTGTATTGTAAAAATAAAAAATACATAGTCTAAATACCATGCTCATAAGGTAATAGCAGGTCGAGAAAATGATTTGAAATAATTAAATTTATAACAATATACAGGAAGAAGTAAACTATAAAACGAGATTACACTTCAAAAATTCATCGAATCATGGCGAACTAGAGTTAAAAATCTGTGTTAATGAGAAATGACTAGAAAACGATCCGTATAAAGTTAAACTAATGTTAGTTTCTGTCTTTAAGTTTCTGTCCTTAGTTTTTTCTTTTTATTTATGATAATGTGAATACGAGAGAAATAAAAAGCAAATCACAAAAATAAATAAAAACAGAATGTATTTTTAATGTATTAATGTATTTTTTAAATAAAATAAATATGCCTCTTGATAATTGCTAGTATTCAAAATTCTTCAAAAAATGATTAACATAAATATTAAATTAAATTAATCTTTAAACTAGTTGTTAAAATTACATTTGTTCTTAGAACAGTTTGTTTAATAATTAATAATTTATTAAACCTCAAATGATGTATAATAATATTCCAAATATAAACATAAAAATTAGCTCAACCTTAATTCCAGCGCTTATACAAGGCATCTTACTTTAATAATATTGTAAAATTAGGTTATTTACATAGTAAAACAACAATTTTTCGCAAAAAAGCAATTTTTTAGAAAAAAATCGAAATTTTTCTGGTTTTTTCCAACGATTTGAAAAAAACGGTTTTTTTAAAACTATAGATTTATCTAGTGAAAAAGGAAGTTTTTTTATATCGATAATATTAACTTATATAGGAGATGGACAAAATAATGTGAAGGAAATACACTACTTTTTTTTATTAATAAGAGATTAATTTGTCATTTATCTTTAATGCAGATTTTATCTTTGTTTGGAATAAAGTCATACAATAATAGTAACCAATGAAATATCGTCGATGTTAGAGGAAGAAACTTTGCTTCTCACACTATGCTCTAAATTATCCTCTGTTTTTCAAAAACTTCAACGGTTTTCTCGGCCAACGTAACTGTTTATCTCGAATATCATCGAATCATTGTGAACAGTTTTGAAGGAATAAAAAACAGATTTTCTCCTCCAATATCTCTTTAAAAATATTCTGATAGAAGTATAATATTGGTGATTATTCAAGCATTGTATGACTTTACTTCAAACAAGAATGAAATCTGTATTAAAGACAACCCCTCTTATTAATAAAATAAGTAGTATATTTTCCAAAGTGTATTCATACATTATTTTGTCTATTTTTCTTTTCCAATAATTAGTTCTTAAATCAATTAATGTGCACCTTTCTCATAAAGCATTTTAGATTTATCTTCTATTTATTAAAAAAAAAAGCTCAATCATGTGTATGAGTATACTGAGAGAAAATTTTTTTTTATGAAAAAATGCATATATTTTGAATGTTCTATAAGTAAAAATATTTACTTTTTTACATTTAAATGATGATCTTACAAATAAACTAATAATATTATTAAACCTAATTAAATTATTTTCTTAAATTAAAAATCTGATTATCTTGAATATAAAAATAGTCTAACAGTAAATATTTTCTAAAGCTGCAAGAAAAAATTATTTGAATAAAAATTATTTCTTCACTCTATTTATATAAATATTTCAATTAAGAAATTTTCAACTTGACTGCAAGTAAATAAGCTATTGGGATTCGCCGAGTAAAAAATTTTGTTGTGTTAAGTAAAATTTTTGTTGTAAGATACATTTTCTCTCAGTGTATACCGCAAGAAATCGTTACGTCAATCGTACGGCGTTCAAGATCTCGTTACTCAAGAGGCATAAATTGTCGCTACCGATCATTTCATTCCCGTTCGTATGTGATGCACGTGCGTGTGTGTCGCATCGATCGATCCGCAACGACGGCTTCTTGCGCGTCGTCCTCCCTGTCGAGGAATGCGGATTTGTCTCCGGGAATACCACCAAGTTGGCCGTTTGCTGTATACGAGCGCTCGTCGAGGGACGCTCTCTCGAATGATGTATACCACCCCGTCCGGGACGCAGCCGTGTGTATAGGTGTAGGTTTTCCGTAATCCCCTTCGCTTCGTTCTCGTGCCGCGGTCCCAAAGAAGAGCAGGAACGCGCACCGATTTCAAGAGTCATTATCTGTGACGTGCCGGGACTATGGTTTACGTCGAAAAATCGTTCCCCGTCTATGCTCGAGCTTTATTTGTGGCTTCTACCGTGAGCACGAAACCGACCGGCCCGCTTATTAAAACCGACGGAACCGACGAAACTACGCGAAGAACGTTGCGACGCGTGTTTACGTTTTTAGAGTGCCGTGGAAATGATTGAGCGATCGCTCTCCTCCGACCTGTCAAAAGGCGGCCGAGAAATAGCGAAAAAATTAAGCGTATACATTTGCACGCGCTGAACGTTTCGGAAATGATACGCGTTGTGCAGACGTGTGTGGGAAGGTAGCACAATAACGTGCCGAACGTAATGTATCTTATTACGTACATGTTAATGTCTTGCCACGGAATGCGGGAGAGCAGCGTCTGTGAAACGTTTTCACACAGTGAACTCGAAAAAATCTGCCACTTTGTTCGGCTTGCTGAACAGCAAGCCACCCTCGGGATAATACAAGATCATTAGGGATGCTACTAATATTATTACCGTCGTTATTACAAGTGCGGCCTGTAATGCATCGCGGCATGCGAGGCAGCGCGGGCGGGTTTAGGCATCGTTGTTGCATCAGCGGTGTATTACCTGCGCGCCGTTAACAATTCACGAGTTATTTCGTCCCGCGAACACGTTGCATAGGGCACCCGTTCTGGGTATACCTCGAAACCCATCCACGCCGTCGATATCTGGACGGAGCTTTTGTCCAGAAAAGCGCGTGCAGGGGAGACGGACATTCGTGCGAACATTCGCAGCCGGCGCGGAGCACGGCGAAGATTTGGCTTAGAGCGTCGCAATTTTGCGGCGCTTTGCGCTGGTCCGGTGTCATTTGCAGTCGCACCTTCGGGGCCCGGGACAATTTACCGCGGACCCGAGCTAAATGGTCCCCGCACGAAGCACTATTACACATTTCCGAAAAAAAATGCCACCGTTCGCCACTACAATCGCGAAGGGTGGTCCTAATGACGTGGTCACACACGTGCCCAGCCAAGTTGCGAATTGTCCCGGCAATCTCGGAGCAGTCGCCGCTATTCGAGAATCACACGATACCCCTGGACGGTTTCATCGAATATTTGTTTTTTGTTCCTACTCATTTCTATCTGTCGATTTGCTTGTTTCCGCGGAAACTTACGACGACGACGGAATTTTTACGTGAACGAAAACGAGAGACACTTGGAAATAAAGACGAAAATGAGTTTGTTACTTTTACTGAATAAGTCGCGCATTTAATCAGGTTTGAAAGGGGGAGGGTCGATTCTGGCCCCCCCTGCAAATTTTATCCAAACTTATTAAAATCTATATTTTGATCAATTATATTCAATTTGAGTGATTCTAGTTCAAACGGATAGTGTTTTCTTTTGGTTTTATTGGCACGTATTGTTTGAATTTTAACATAAAAGATCGTTGGCATCAAATACAAAAGAATTGAGAACTCTGCCATTCTAAAATGATTCCAGATCATTTCCCAATCGACTGATTTTTTTTGCAAAGTTTTTCGTTACATCAGGTATTCAGAAAATTGATTTTCGAAGTAAATATAGTAACACCACCGCACTAAATATCTCTGTTTAAATTGCACAGAAAAAAAATTAATATCAAATTAACAATTCATTGTTTCATATATAAACAAGAATATAAAATCTTCTTGGAAAAATTTATAATCTTAAACAGACATAATTTGCTTACATGGAGAAAATTTTTCTCTTCGTGTAAGCAAATTATATCTGTGTAAGATAATAAATTCTTCCAAGAAGATTTTATATTCTTGCTTATATATGAAACAATGAATTGTTGATTTGATACTCATTTTTTTTCTGTGTGGAAACACTCAAGTTGAATATAATTGACCTCAAGATATAGATTTTCATGAGTTTGGATAAAATTTGCAGGGGGTCAAAATCAGCTGTTATGGATCCTCTTTTTTTTTAATATAGATTCAACTGAAAAACATGATTTTCAAACAGATGCGGGGTAAATTAAATAAAACAAGGGTGTGACGCGCAGATTTTTAACGAAGCAGGTTGAAAGAATCGTTTCAACGAATCTCGAAAACGCAATTCCGATGGCCCTGCACTTTCGAGTAGAAGCACTCACTTTGCAGTCCGTTACAATCGAGCTCGTGTGCTCGCCTGACCAAAATAACTCTATCGATACCAATCGCGCCCGCGGGCACAGTAAAACAAATGAAAAGGTTTCGAACTCGCTTCGATCTTCTCTCACCTCGTTCCTCTCCGGCTTTTACGCCGGCATGCCTTTCGTAATGCATCTCGCTTCGAAGGCATCTCTCGATCCGTATGCAATTTTGTTGCGTGTAACGCTCGTGTAACGCTTTGCAAATTATTCCCATGAAATTGGCACGCATATATAGCTGGAGCTCGCGAGAGATCTAGGAAACACAAAGGCCTCGGACGTTGAACGAGAGGAAAGGCAGAGGGAATTGCAGAGGGCGAAAAGATAGAGAGGAAGAAAAGGAAGAAAGACCATTTCTACGAATTTGAATCTTCTTGCCTTCCTAAAGCAGCAGATAAACTTTCGCATACACAGAAAAAAAATTAGTATTAAATCAAGATTCATTGTTTCTTATATAAGCAAGAATATAAAATCTTCTTGGAAGAAATTATAATCTCGAACAGACATAATTTGCTTATATGAAGAGAAAAATTTTCTTCATGTAAGCAAATTATGTCTGTTTAAGATTATAAATTCTTCCAAGAAAATTTTATATTCTTGCTTATATATAAAATAATGAATTCTTGATTTGATACTAATTTTTTTTCTGTGCAGTCTTCCCGATATTTTTAGTTGCACCTCTCTCTCTTTTTATCTTATACGTGTGAAATGATTTCACGTGCAAATCGCAAACGAACGGTCATCTTCTGTTTAAGCCTAATGACACGAATTATACCGTTGCCAATGACGTTGACATACTTGTGCGCGAAGTCACGAAAGAGAGAAACGCGGCCAGATTCTTCGACAAGCCGGTCGCAGAAATATCGTTCCCCAGGTGGCGGATTTGCACTCGTAGAAAGTCCGCGGGCGATCGCGCGGTGCATACGCGAGGGGGCGGAGGAAACGAGGAAAAGCGGAGGAGGTCATTAAAGCGGAATATCAATTCAGCACGCTGATAGCTCGTTATTACATAATTCAATCGTGCTTTGACGAGGAGGACCACCTCTGGAGTTTTAACGACGCGAAATGCGCCTGGCCCCGAGTTCGGCGATTAAATGCGCTCGAGGACATCATAATAAGCACGGGCGAGGAAAACGCGTACGGGTGAGAAACCAGAAATTTACGACCCACACACGATGTGTTCGGGAACGATTTCGTGATGATTCCGTAATTGTACGTCGTCAACCGTCGCCGATCCCCAAGCCAGCGTGCCCCCGCAGCACTGGACTTGAACGCTGGTAAACGTGGCCAGCGAATTATCAAAAATTCCCAGTTCGCAGTTCTTGCGCAAAACGAATACATTTCGTTTACGTCGGGCCTCGGCTCTTATCGAAACGCGCGCGGCGGAATGATGGGAATTACGTAAAATCGATGCGATTCCGGTCCTCGCGGTCTCCAAAAAGCGCTGCCGATTACCTTCCAAATTATACGGTGGCAAGATTTATGACTTTAAGATAATTCGGCCGGGAGCGCAAACAGAATTAGTAACGTAGAATTATCTGACGCGGTATTATTTAATAGCGACATTAGCGCCTGTATTTCCGATGTTTCAGAGATTTATGATCGGGACCACCAAGGTGATCTGCTCCGACACACTTTCGTAATGCGTAGTAGAAAGTATAGTGTCGTCGTGTTTACAGAATACGCGATACAATCGTGCTTCGATTCGATACGTAGCAAGCGTAAACACTCTAAATATGTTTTCCCGCGGATCGATCTGACACGCGCCTGGGTCGCGATCCCCTCGCACGTGTGTGCACCACCCTCCAGATGCCCTTTACGCACCCCCCGATGGTTTCAACGTCAATGACTTGACTCTCGAAGGGTATTATCGTGTATGAACAATTTTTCGTGCTTGAAATTTCGAGTGCCAAATCAACGTCGTTTTACCATTAAATTCTCTACTCAATTAAATTATAATAATTAGAAGTTTGCAAAAAAATTTTTTTAATCTCCGAATGATTTGGATATAGGAGAAAGTTGTCAAATGCGTATCGGCCGCCTAAATTGTACCTCATCAATATTTTCTGTTTATATAATATAGACAAAATTTAGTTGCAAAAATATGAAGTAAATGAGAAATAAGTAATATTGACAGAAATTAATAGATTTTATTTTGTTTTTATCTTTTGCGTGTTAACACTTAAAAAAATTGAGTACAATTAGTGTTAATTTTAGATCAATTTATTTAGTCGATAATAACGTAATCATATAATTTTATACTGAATTTTTATATTTTTTGAAAGAAACTTATTGTTAGAATATTTTGCATTCATTCAAGTTTGCAATTGTTACAAAGATATTTTTTCGAGGGGATAACCATTCTTGAATTCTGGTGTACAACCTATTAGAAGTTCGTTGAATTCCTTGCAGTTCGATGAAGTCCAGTATAATTTGATGAATTTCATGTTTTATATTATGAATTTTTGGCTTTTATAACGAATTTTTGGTTGAAATCAGTTACTAAAGAGGGACTTTTGATGACCTTTTTTTTAGGAAGGTCTTTTAGCAATCGTAATGAATTCCAATGAATTCCGACGAAAGTCTGATGAAGTCCATTGAAGTCCGGAGTCTAGTGTACACCTATTTTCTGAGTGATTACCCCCTCGTATTTTTTAAAATTTATCAGTTTCTTAAACTGTACTACTACAAATTTTATTACAATAAATAATATTAATGTAAGACTGATAAGTGAAACACTAATAATAAAATATATCAATTGTAAAAATAAATTCAAACCTATTTTATTTCGATGTTCTTATCTTTTCATTATTATTATTAATTATTTATTAAATGTTTGATCCTTTTTTCGATAAATCATTAATAAAGCAAGTATTAGTTAATAATTCTTCATATTTTTAATTATCGATTCTTTATTTGTATACAAATTAATACACCAAATGAGAAATATAATAAAGAATAACTCGAAAGGTAGGCATTTCGACAACTTTCGCCTATTATAATTTCGTCATTTGAGAGAGGCGATATGATAATTAGATTTCTCGCTCACGCAAAAGACGTCGTCGATCAGCGAGCGTCGAGATGTATTTCGCGCGTTGCATCCGAATCGAATAAGCCGCAGTAACTGCGTTTCCGTGCAACTGTGTCTGGCTGTTAAGGGTAAGCCCCTGAGGTGTATCGTATATATCACGTGGCACGTGGATCCCCGGCTTAGCGGGGGCTTACCGAAGGATTACCAGCGCATTCTGCTACTACCAGATAACACTGTGTAAGTTGTCACGAGTGTTCACACCCATTTTCAAAACGCGACCGACCCCTCGCCGCGCTCCGACCGCCCGATTGAAATAATTGAACACCCCGTGGCTCCTTCCACTCCCCTTCGCCGTTCGGCGGCCCCGTACGCGCGCTCTTTCGCCCGAGCGATCCGAAAGATCCGAGAGATAGGCGCCGGTCTGTAATTGGATGATTTTCTTTCATGAGGAACGGTTCTGGGCCTGAGAGTAACCGATAAAACCGCGGATAAAGGCGCCGCCGACTCGTGATTTTCTCTCCCTCGCGTTCCTCCCCGAGCCTCGCGCGCGACTTACGTAACGGTGAATTAAATTATCCGCTGCTCTTAATTTTTTAATTAGCTTGCGCAATCGAGTAGATCGGTGGTGAGAGAGCTTCGCGCGGATTCCCAACACTTTTGACATCTCTCGCCGCGGCGAAACGCATTTTACGCAGTTAACTTGCCAAGCGCACGCAGTGCAGTGTTACGAGTCCTCGAGAAAGTGTTACGGCACTTGGTTCATCTTCCTGATTTTCGTTCGAGTTTAATTGATCGGGTGAAGGGGGAGGGAAAGAGTGGGGCACGATTCGCGGTTAGAAAACTAAATCCATTTCCTTTATCGCGTATCAGCAGCTGCGAGAAAAGGAGAAGTCAATTAGACGGAGATTATAGTTGCGAGAATTGCATGCGGGCTGTGGCCGATTGGCAGAACTAAATGCGGGGCTTTACAACATTTTAGGAGAATCGTCAACTGTAAAGCAGTCCGCGCGACTCCAGATACACAGAGAATTCTGAGCTATCTACTTCGGTATCTGTCTATATTCCCGCACGTCTTAATTGGGTGATTTTCGCAGCGCTCGCGACTATTTCTGATACAAAGTTGTCGCGCTTGGATAAAACACGCCGCATTCTCGCAGTCACGTCGAACAATTAAGATAATTAACCCTATAACTCTTCCCGATAACGATCCGGAATTAAGCCGAGATTTAAGATTACGATCCCCGGGGACGGGCCCTAATGAATACGCGCGGCGCTAAAGGGTTAAATTTAGGAAAGAGCGACTTTTTCGATTGCATTTCGCTGCGCGCTGCGCCAACGCGATAAAGCGATAACGTCGCGCCGCCTATGGATCGCGCGTTGCGCGCGTTAAAACGCAATGTTGCATATCTGCAGCCGTGTCATCCCCGGCGCGGATTGAAAATCGCTTAAATTTCCATCGGCTGCTCGCATTAGCCTCCAATTCTCTACGGTAATTGGACCAATCTCGATGCGGGCTCTCGCGTTTAATCGCGCGACTTTATTTGCGTGGCCTCATTTGAGATGTCCGAGTGTGAAAACCGCGCTATGTCACTCCCACCCCGAGTGAAGAGGAGGACGGTGATTCAGCGCCCGCGAGGACGACCGTTCTTAAAACGTCTTAACTAACCGATAAAGACGACCGGTCTCTTCCTCTCGCGCCATAATTGGACGATTTCCGCGAGTCGATACGAAATTGCAGGTTGGCGAACCGCCTCGTGTAACCCTGGCCGTCTCCTCCCGCCGCCGTTGCAATTAATTTAATTAACGCGAGCTCGCGCTCGCGCCCGTTGAATAATGACGCGTGATGCGTTGCAATTGAGTTATGGGGATCCTTTTCATATTGTAATTCTAATTGTAAGTCCGCTGTAAATCCGTGGCAGAGAAGGTGATCGCGAACATAAGCTTTCGAAGACGACAGTTTATTGGAGGCAAGCCGCAATTTCGAGAAATGTTTCACGGTATACTTGTATTTCCCCGCGCGCGCTGATGCGAGGATGCTGGGATCGTTTTATTTTTGTGGTCGGACGAGTGCGTGCAGGCGCGAGTAGAACGTCTTAACTATCCAATCAGGCCGGTGGTATTTCTTTCCGTGCCATAATTGGATGATTCTCGCGACGTGTATACGTGTGTCCAAGGTACAATCGCTCTTTCGGCCACAAAACTGCGACGGTCCGGCAAAACGCGGCCGCTTTATGCGCCCGCCTCGGAATTGGCCGTTGCCTCGTTGTGCCACGGTGTCCGTCGCGCCGATCGTTTCTTTCTTTCCGCAGAAATGTCCGCGAGCACGGCGGCAGCGAGTTCGAACAATTTTAATTCCTCGCGACCGCAGCAGCAGGAAGAGATCAGTCGAGGGAGAGATGGGAAGAAAACGAAAAGGCCCGTCACTGTTCACAAATAATTGGGTGCAGTTGCTTGGGCGAAATTTTGAAAGAGGAATATCTTTAGTAGCACTGAGAAAAAAAATTGTTAACTTGACTAAAGTTTTCAACTCGATTAAATTTTTTCAATTCAAGTATTTATGTATTTGACTTAAATACATAAAATACTTGAATTAAAAAAATTCAAGTTAAAAAATTTAGTCGAATTAACAACTTTGTTTTTTTAGTGAATGAATATCTTATTATATATAGGGATTTTTCCGTAACAAAATGTGTTATTATAATTATTTAATAATGGATGGAAGAGTGTGTGGTTAAGAATTTTTGTAAATCAAGTCCCTTCTTGGCAATAAGCTGGAGAAATAAATATTCCATGTTGTAATTATTTAATACACAATTAATAGTAATGATAAAGTTGATATAAAATTGATATTTGTAGTGTATAAGGAAAGAATTGCATATTTTACGCGTCAATCTTAAATATGTCGGACGGACAAGATTGATTCGCTTTTTGCACGGTCAGTCATTTCTCCAATCGCGCGGCCGCCGTGTTTTTTAATTGATATCGCAGAGGATCAGACGGTTTTTAATCCGTGATGAATTCTGATCATACAAGATTTACGAAGTCATCCCGTCCCCTCGGCCTATCGTTCATCCTTTCGGTTCTGAAAAATTTACCGGGGCAATCGGGTGACTTTATAGTCACTGTCAGCTCGCCCGAATTTACGAGATGACGAACGCACACCGCCGACCTAAATTTAGAGTTGATCTCGATCATCTGCCCTTTTACATCGGCAGAGATCCGACGTGAAAAATGTAAAATCGTCGGGATGATTATTATCGGATCCATGCTTGAGAGATACAGATCAAATTGTGTCTGTTGATCATGTCCCGATAGTTCACACGTAACGCATTTGGCAAATTAAGATTTTTTGGGTACAGATAACGAGGCGAAATTTAAAAGGTTCAAATTAAAAAAAAAAATGTCAGACATTTTCACATATCTGCTGTGAATCTGTTTCGATGGCGAATGCGACAACCGGTCCTTCTTGACCTTTCCGTTCGTATCAAGATTTTGTGTCGAAAAACTTTTGTCCTCTTCCTCGAGGATAATATGTAATTTACAATTATTATGTTCATTATCTCAAAAAAAGTATCCGTTTGCCGAATTGAAGATACAACGTTTACGTACAGTATAATTTATTTGGAGGAGTCGCAGAATGTAAATTAGCCAACAAAAATTAGTTCTCCTGGTGATTAACTTTAATATTGATAAATTCAATCCTGTTATGAGCGAACACGCAATGCACTTCGGCGTAAACCTGTTAACCGAGATTTTCCGGGACGCGGGCATACACTTGGCTACCAGCGACAAGCCGTTTCTCTTACCGTACTTACCGGGGTCCCTCTCGCGAGCACCTGTACATGCCCAATCAAACTCGAATTCGCCGAGGGAGAGGCAGCGCATATATCTCCCTTAACACGAGCCGAAAAGCGAGGAGGAGGCGGCGGTGGTGCCGGACGAAATGAGCGAACGGAAGGAGAGGTGGAGAGGAAGAAGGCGGGAAAGGGCGAGAGAAAGAGAGAAAGGTACGCGTGTGTGTAAGGGAGCAGCTCGGGGCGACTAACGAGAGAGTAAGGGAGAGGCAACCGCGACCGTCGGCCCCGCTCGGTCAGGCCCCAGAGGCAACAGACACCGGCAAATTGGGCCGACATATTTTAGGCCCCGATCCATTTGCAGTTTCGACGTAAAACCAGTCGTTGGAATCCGGCCGCGGACGCGAAATTCTTACGAAACGCCTAAGGAGCGATTCCCTGCCTTTGCCCTTCTCTTCTGCTCCTCGCGACCACCGCCCGGAAATTGTTTCCCGACTGATGTGTGCGATTTCGAGATTACCTCATGTCAATTGACTCGATGGGGGTAATCTCAACGAACAATAGCGTGAAAGAAGAATGGAAAAGGTGTGTGTGTGTGTGTGTGTGTGTGTTGTGTGTGTGTGAGAGAGCCACGCGAGCGAAGGCAGAATAAATTCGACGCGTATAATTTGCCATGGAACACTCATGATCTTCGCTTATCGTTTTTATCATCTTTGAGTTGCATGTCACAGAAACCTTTCAGAAACGAGTATCATTATTTCAAAATTTAGAAACGCACGAACACCATTAGTTTTATGTTAATATATGTTTTTAAAATGACAAAAGTTATAAGACTGTTATTTGATCTAAATATCAATAACGTCTAAAAAAAATGAAGAGTAAATATAAAATTTATTTGCTATTATATTTGAAAAATGATAAATTAAATGTAATCTTAATTGAAACAGCAGATTAGCATTTTTCGTTATTAACGTGTTACATTTTTAATTGTGTCAGATATACGTCGTTTTACGTTGATAATTCGCTGACACATCGCCCATCAATCATCGTCCATCTGGCAGATATTCTCACTTTAGTTTGTCAAAAGATATGAATTTCTCTCAAACTTCACGGTACATTTGTGTGAAACTTCACCAAACTGTCCTTGAATGTTCTTTTTATAATTACGAAAAAAAATTTAATTAATTCAATTTATTTAAAAATATATATAAGGTATGAGGTTTTGCATATATTTGTAATAAAAATCTATATTTCGGAAACAGAATGGTGAAAATAATTGAAATTTTTTCTGCTAGTTCTCATATTATAGACTTACGTATCGTAGACTTGTCTTATCTTTGATTAAGGATGTATCGGACACACAGTTCATGCAAAATAAATAAAATTTAGAAATGTGTTTAATATTAACACTTCAAATAAACTATACGAATAACATATGAAAGTTGTGTGAATAAGATTATATTTTTATTTAGTAACATATTTTTAGAGTTTCTCTATTATTAAAAATTAAATTATTTTTTACAACATTAAGAAAAATCTCAATTTCTTTGAGTAAGTACTTTAAGTATTCCAGATGATTTATACAAAGTTTTATTGCGATTATCTGTTCAGTTATTTTGTAAATAAAAAAATTGTATTATTTTACAAAACTGATCTCTGCATCGTAATGAAACTTTACACAAATCATCTTGAATATTAAAAGTACTTGAATAAAAAAAAATTCAGACTTTTTTTATTATTTCTCATGTCATTATTTCATTATTAATTATATTTTCATTAGAGTACATCAGTACATGTCTACTTCTTATTGAAATAATTTTTTTATCAAGATAGAAAATTGCCAAATTTTTGTTTATTACTTTCAAATGTAATATAAAACAATCTGTAATTTTTTTCATAATTTTCTTAATGTTTTGAGAAATGTCTTATACATCCTTAAACTCTAGAAGAGAGAAACTTCCAAAAAGAAAATGATGCGCCACGATTTGTGACGTTTTACGTAATCTGAATCGTCGCCGAGGATCCGGTATCGCCTGTATAAACAGTTTAATGGCATAATTGGCGTAATTATCAATCGCGGGTAGTTTTGCGGTCGTCGCGGGAAAGTAACGCGCGCGCATAATGACATCGTACACGCACGCACGCACGTACGTACGAACGCATACACGCGGTCGCGAACGCGAGAGAGCCGCACACGGTCCTCCGGATAGGGACGACCTACGGGGACCCCCGCGGCGCGCGCCATAGGCCGGACCCGTGGAGTGTGACATTGGCGCATCTGGCAGCGTCCATGAAACATTATTACTTACACGTCACCGTGATAATGTATTAACCATAAAGGTGATCTGTGTTTACGACATCGCGGACGTCGTCCGCGGTCGATGTAACCTTTTACCGCGGAGGGTCGTCCGGGTGGGTTCTCGCGGCTCTCTCGCGCTCGACGAGAGAAAGATTTTCGCTGGATCGAAGAGGCTTTTATTCTCGCAATGGCCCTGACTAATAATTTTCCTCTCTCCCGTTGACGTTACCCGATTAAATCCGTACAAGTTGATGAGACTTATCGTAGGAGATCATCGATTATCATTTTATTGAAATGTTTATGATGGATATAAGTCGAACTCCCTTTCTGTCTTTCTCTCGTGCGAGGGAATAAGAGGGACACGTCTCTTTCGGAACACCCTGGTGCATCTAAAGTATCGTATGTAAATTGTACTTTATTAGCTAGTAAATCGATTCGCAACTCTGTTGGCGGCGACTCCACCGCGAGCTGCGTGGAGGATATGCTTGTCCTCAACTTGTGACTCGGACCTTAAACCAAACGTTTTACTCGCGCAGGTCAAACTTTTAATTGCGGTGATTGCGCGTTCTCGTCGCTGCCGCGTATAGAATTTAGCGCTAGAATTTAACGCCACAAAGGCTTCATTATCTTCAAAGGTCGTGTTGCTTCGTACGATGCATTTCTCTCGATAACATCAGTGGATTACGTTGTTAAAAAAAAAAAAGTCGACTCTGCCACGCTAAATTATTACGTTAGTCACATCGCATCTTACGTACGCATCTCCAACATCGATCTTAATAATCGCATGGCATTTCAGCAGAACGTCAAGTACAATCAATTATATCATTATCGGGTATCAGCGTCTGTTTAACGTACGCTCCCTAATAAGTCATCCGCAAGCGGATTATACCAGTCGAAGTCGATTACACGATCGTCGACGCGCTTCGAAGCTGCCCGGAGCGACTAATGGCTCGCGGCCGTTCGGAACGAGAGCCTCGTAACGGCGGGCGTCGCCGATCCGTCGCAGAACAGCAATCGCAATCCGCAGGATTTATGCCCGCCGCGTGTCCCGCTACCTTTTTCTACCTCACCTGCTTCGCGCCCCGTCATTTATCCTCGCGGGGCTGCATCGATCTACGCGAGCCCGCGACGCGAGATTGTCCCCGGGATATGCGCACGTGCGATACCGCGAGATATGAT
>QKQZ01015281.1:0-17504 GCA_003595255.1 Solenopsis fugax
TTGCCATTACCTTTCGAGAGGCAATCAATTACAAATTTAATATGGGTGGATTATTTTGAATATGGATCTTTGGCACAGAAAGTAGACATGAAACCTTTATGCTACAGTCACCATGATATATATAAATATTTAAAAAAATATATATTATTTTAATGTCTGCAGGTTAACGTCGATTTGGAATTAGAAATTGTACAGTCACTACAACATGGCCATGGAGGCTGGACAGATGGAATGTTTGAATGTCTAGGCACTACAGGAACGGTCGTCGGTATCGATGAAGATCATGACATTGTTGTTTCTTATCCAAGTGGTAATCGATGGACTTTTAATCCTGCTGTACTCACTAAAGTCCAGATACCCGTCCCTGTTACTTCAAGTACCGACAATCAAACATTTGCTGTTGGAGATTTGGTTCAAATATGCCATGATATAGAAAAAATTAAACTACTTCAACGTGGTCATGGGGAATGGGCAGAAGCAATGGCTCCAGTAAGTATTTTTTAATAATAAAAGTATATATGTATTTATTATTAAAATATATGTATATGTAAGAATAATAAAACTTGAATATAATTCTATTTGTTTTTATATCTCATACTTAATTTTGAATGATCTATTTTAGACATTGGGGAAGATAGGTAGAGTCCAGCAGATATATCATGATGGAGACTTAAAAGTAGAAGTTTGTAGTACATCATGGACATATAATCCTCAAGCTGTTACAAAAGTGGCTAGTAGCGACGGAAGTGTTCCAGGAAATAGTAGTGGTGGTACGTACAATAAACTGAACTAATTAGCTATTTTATGGATCATAATTTCCAGTCGTTTCCAGTTTAATATATGCTGTATTCGTTGCTTTATGTTTCAGAACGGTTATCAGCACTATTAAAGAAATTATTCGAGACCCATGTGTCCGGTGACGTCAATGAAGAATTAGTAAAAACTGCAGCAAATGGCGATGCTTCTAAATGCGAAGAATGCTTAAAACGGCCAGAAGCCGATGTTAACGGTGTATTTGCTGGCCATACTGCCTTACAAGCTGCGAGTCAAAACGGTCATTTAGAAGTTATTAAAATTCTTCTCCGGTTCAGCGCGGATGTTGAAATGGAAGTAAGTATTTTGTACAAATTGATTAAAGATTTCAGATATATATTAAACTGCATTTACTTATATCGTGTTTTTGAAAAATAGGACAAAGATGGTGACAGAGCCGTACATCATGCTGCTTTTGGAGATGAGCCAGGTGTTATGGCACTTCTCGCTGGTGCCGGCGCCGACCTAAACGCTCGAAATAAAAGACGTCAAACTGCTCTTCACATTGCGGTTAATAAAGGACACGCTGGTGTTGTGCGAACTCTGTTGGAATTAGGCTGCCATCCAAGTCTACAGGTAAGTGCATGCAATTTATTATTTTATACTGGCAATTATTATCTAGCATTTATTTTCAAAATACTATATGCCTTATTAAATATTTATTATATACTGTGGAAATCACGGTATTAGACATATTTTAGATGTACATTAAAAAATATTTTAACTATAAGACTCGGCGTTCTATTTTATTCACGTAAATTTAGGCAATTATAATAATTATTGTAATAATTTTATTTACAATATATAGAGTCAAATTATTTTAATTTCGTTAAATACAATGACGAACAAGATAAAGTTTACTATTTTACTGAAAAGTCTATTATACTGTAAAAAACAAGTATTTTATATATAAACAATATATTAATATTTTATTAATAATTATGGTCAAATAAATTGCATAGAGTCAACTCCTCGCGCGCGATATACATATAGCTTAAATTCTGTTTATACAGTTGCCAAGTAAATCAACGACTTAGAGAAAACCGCGGGTTTATTGTAGGAGATTGTACTGGAATGAAATCTCGTGAAATATAACCATAGGCGGAGGTTTCGGTGGTGGGCCGCAAGGGAGGATAAAGGAAAGAGGGTAGGGGTTGTTTATTTTATTCTTGAACTGTCTGAACATGATATATTTGTGGTATTCCGCCCTCCAATGATTTATGCCGGTCTGAAACTGCGTAAACGAACACCTCCTGCTACAACCCTTTTTCCTCTCTCTTTCAACATTTTACTTCGTTTTCCTTCTCTCGTTTTGATCCGACGATGTACGGTCCTTTTCTGAGTATATAACGTAATAATATGATGGCTAATGTGCTTAATCTGTAGCCAATTAAGTTTCCAATTTCAATAAAACTGCTGAAGCGTTATACTTTACAAAGTATACTTACAAAGACATTTTTTAAACTTTTCTTAAAATGTTCCTCTCTCTAATCCGCAATTGTATTATTTATAATTATTAAATTTAAAAAATCCAATTACTAAATTTAAAAAAGTTAATTAAAAAGAAACAGAAAAAAGTATTTTTACACAGTAAAAGTAATAATTTGTCTTTTAATTGGGTATTTTATATTCTATTTGCAAATTTATATAATATAATTGTTATACATATGTTGAAGAGATAAATATTTTTCTTTCTTCCTTTTTGTGAAAGTTTTTTATAAAATCAAATATGCAATGGCACCGTACGCGTTTTACTTGGAATAAAGAAAATAAATTTGAGTCTAAGGCGCAAAGTAGATGTAACAAGGGCAAAGAAAACAAAGAAAGAAGAAAAAGAAAAGAGAAAGAGAGAGAGAGAGAAAGAGAAGGATTGCGGAGGGTAAAAGGAAAAAAATGGATATTGTTGAAAGAGAGAGATTCCAATCAGGATATATCGGCATATATATATTACCCTTCTTGCCTCGATATTTGAGAGCGGAGTCTGCTGACGGGTATAACCGCACACAGCTGTATTTTATTATTGATGGCATCGGAGATGCTTGTGAATCTTCCTCGCGTTAAACGATCAACCGTGTGGATGTTTACTGATATTGCAAATACTTAAAGCATTGACGTATAACCATATTTTCTCATCTTCACATCCGCGGTCGTATTACATTCGATTTATTTTTCTTTTGCTTCATATATTCACTTCCATTGTTTAATATATATTGCGCGAAGTAAAATAGAATATATATTTCGCTTTCATCATTTTTCGCCGACTATTTCTCATCGTTTTTTGATACGTCGCGATATTTGCGCACGAGCGCCGGATATGCGAATGTGAATTAGTGTTAATTCACCTTTGTTACACGGGTATCTCCTCATTTGCAGGAGACTTAATTAATTCAGTTATCTGCCTCGAGGAAGCCTCGAATTCCACCTGCGTTACGAGTGTCGCGGGATTGTGTTTGAGAATACGTGTTGCGCATAATCAAGACGCGCTGTGTATATTTGGTGCTCCAGCAATGGGGTATAACACTGCGCGGATCCCTATTTCCCTTCGAAACAATTCGAAACCTGAAGACAACTAGAAACGTTTTCTGCGATAAACAACATTTACGTGCTCGGCATTTATTGACGACCGCTTTTTTTTTTTACTTTTTTTTACATTTTTTTTCTAAACTTATTCTAGAACACTCTAAAAAGATTTCCTAATTCTAAAAATTTTTCACTTTTTAATTTAGAAACATACGACTTTTAATTTTAAAATAGTTTGATAATACTTTATCAAATACGTAGAAATTCGTTAGAAGAGTTCGTTAGAAAAATGTATATAAGTAATTACATTAAATTATCGCAAAAGCTTTTTCTTATAGCGGCCGCCAACAGTTTAGAGAAGTAATTAAGAAAGTTAGGCAATAGCCTTCTCATTTTCATAATCACCGCACAAAATGGTATAAATTAACAGTAAATGTAAATCAACGATGTTTTTACGCGGTGCCAGGGTGTATTGCGACCGTCGTGAAATACCGTTCATATATTTCATCAGGCCAGGAACATAAGACTCGCGAAAATATGCTTGCATTAGCGCTTGCAGAATTACGGTTCATGTCTGTTTCTTCTCAGCTACGCTTTCATTCCACATTTACAGCCGACATTTGCATAATTGCTTTTTTTAAGCGATAAGAAATTTCTTGATGAAAAATTATTTAGGAGTTGTGTGTGGAACTCGAAGCTTTTAAAGAATTTCAACTTATTTTTATAAGAATCTTTTTATTTCTCTCTCTCTCTCTCTCATAGATGAAAATTGCAAAACTATATTGATGTATTATTATTTTTATTCGATATTTGTATGTAACTTTTGTTCTATGGTAATAGTCGACGATTTTGTTGCGATCTTATTTCATTCCCTCGTAAAAGTTTTCGAAAGAAAACCTTTTTTTTCCGCGTTGCAGCACCAAGCGTACTTTTCACGAAGAAATAAAATTTCAACGATCACGTACGTATGTACCAGACAAGAAAGGTAGACTTTCGCGTTCGGCACGTGCGCGAAATTCCGACAAGTCGATCCGACAATACCGGTGTGGGTGGCAGGAGGGAATGGAAGGACGAGGAGAATTTTTGCGATCGCGCTATCATCCTGTCTGCTTCGTTGAAGGATCGGACTAATCGAAATACCGGACGTCTTTGGAGCTACCGTGTGTGTGTGTGTATGTGGGTGTGTTGGAGTTCCCTGCGGGTGTAGCAACCTCTCGTTGCTATACCATTAAAATCGGGCTAGTCATCCTTATGGCTTCCGCTGTTCATTTCGGGATATCGGGAGGAAAAATATCGAGACGATGGTCCGACTATAATGCTTTTATCTTCGATATCGACTGTTCGTCTTCTCTTCTTTCTTACGATTACATTCGAGTGAAAGGAAGATAATCTAAAAATTATTGTATAGGTCTGAGTGAAAGATATATTATCTACGAGTTTTATTTAGTAATGTTCGTATCGTGAAAAAAAAACGAAATCGTATATGTTCACTATAATAATTGTCGATAGTACGTACCGCGTGTATTTCAGTCAACGAGGATTAATCGCTTTGGAGAAACTGCGTCCTCTCATAATTCTGTACATCTCAATATATCCGACATGACGTTTCAGCTGAGGCCATTCTGTTTTATGAGCGCAACCAGGACATACTATATACATGTTGTAATTAAGTTCAATTGCGTTCGTTACGTGGCCAGAACCGTCGAACGCCTGAAACAAGTCGTAGACAATCCATGTTACGCAAATTCGATTGAATATTATCAATAATAACTGGCTCTTCGATTGGTTACGAAATTCCTCTTCGTTTTAGCACTTTTAGTACGTCCTATATACGATATCCTATCGAATTGTAGATAATTGCACGATTTAATAGGATGAATTTTCGATTCCTTCGTTAGTCGTTTCCTTCGGCAGTCGTATTAGCGACGGGGAAAATCCTTGAGGAATAACGAGGCGTAAGGAATAAAGATGCGAGTAATGCAATTCGGTACTTCTTTACTCCGTCGTGCGAATAATGCATTCAATTGAACCGATAGTCTTTGCGCCGATGCGACCGTCTTACACGTAGAGAAAAAGTGATTCGTTTCGGAACGGGAGATGCGACGCTCCGTGGGGGGTTGAAATCGGAGAAAGAGTGCCTATAGCTCCGTGACCCCTATTACAAATCCAATACCCACCTAGTATGCCTCTCTCTGTCTCTTTCTTTCTCTTTTCTCGATTCATCTTGACGTTACTGCCTATAGCCGCATCCTGCGACTTTGCTATAAAACATATTCGCTGACAGCGACAATATTCCCCTCGGTGCTGCAGACTCGACAGAAGTAACGCTCTTGGGCCACATATTCACGCAGAAAATGCCTGCTCTATTCGCGTAAAAGCGATCGAGCCGACATTTGAACGTCTGCGAATTATAATCCGGCAATTGGAATATTTATGTGCGTTAAATTATTATTTATCATATATCGCGCAAATAATGGATTACTTTAAACTATTTTATTTCACAAACTTTTCCACGCTTGGATTTTAATGGTGGCACAAAAAGGTATTACGTTCATACAGCTTTTTCATTCTTTTGTCTCACTGATTTTTCCATTATCATTGTAGCACATTGTTCCAATCTCATTTCGCTCTAACATTTTTTACTGTAATATTGTCCCATTCATCTCTTAATAAACTATTCTTTACCTTTGTGACGTTAGCAATCCATTTTCAGAATTACAATTAATTTTTAAAATTCTAACTTTTCCTAATGAATTCTCTTACATACATTTCGAATGAAATTTAATGATTAAATCATTAATTTTAAAATATTTATTCTTTATTTTTAACGCTTATTTTTAATACTTTTATTAATTTTTTTTGCGTTATATAAAGTTTAATTAAAGGCTAATAAAAAAGTTTTCATGTTTCTCAAAAGCTTCGGAAATAAAAATTTTGTCTATATCTTATCCCAGTCTAAAACGGAAAGCTCTTGGGGCCGATAGGATTCAGAAGCTTCTTTTTCAAAGAATGTGTGATATACTTTTATGCAGCTGCCGCGTACTATTCCCAGCATGTATTGCCATTCGCTTCCTTCCAGAATAGCAAACTACCTCGTTGGTAGTCGAAAAATGCTTCGGTCCCAGGCCAATCCTTCAAGAAGAACATGGACAGAGCGTTTTAAATAAATACCTGAATAGATTCTTCGTGTAAACGGATTTAACACTTCGCTTTTACAGCGTAGGAGATACGTCCTGAAATGTATTCTTGCATTCTGCATGCGTTTTCGTGAGTAGAATCTCGCTCTGATTGCAGTCTTTCGATACGTTTGTACCGGATGTAAAATGAATATATAATCTCTTTTTCATTTCTAAAATCGTATAAATATTAAATTTTATATGTTTTTAAGATTGTTGAAATTTTCCTCAGAAATGTACGTCGTTGATAAAACGCTGGATATTTGATCTTGGATCGTAGAATGAATGCAATCTGAATATATCTCCTCGATGGCTAGTTCATGTCGACATTTTTGATAGAAATTGAGACAATACGTATTCGGTTGATGCAAAGGATCATGACAAGAGCTTGCGCTTACATACATGTATCATATCTTACGATGTTAAGCTTAGAACGTCAGTAGAAGAGGGTCGTAAAACGAGAAGCGTATTACATTGTTAGTAGCGAAGCAGGCGAAGCACACGTTGATTATTTTTATAGTTACGGCTGTGCTTCGCGATTCTAGACCACGTTCTAGTTAATAGAATCTTTCAAGATAACTTTGATGAATCGTGAAAGCATTTATTATTCGATATTATGCCATAAAGATATAGAGTGTATTTTCTTTTTAAAATTTAGATTAATTTATACATAAGCATTTGGTCTTCTTTCATACTTCTTTTAGTCTTCTACTGAAAATTTTAAAAAGAAGAAACGAAACAAAGTATAGAAAAATAGAAGAAAGTGGATGAATTTTGTCGTGTTCTTTTCCCTCGATATTATATATATTAGAAAATTAAATTAAATTAGAAAACAAAACGGGATGTTTTCGTATGATAAATGGGACGGATTCGTTATTTCCTTACACTTGACGAAAAATATGTCTGGAGATGTTCACTAAAGGCCACAATAACAATGCGACTCGCGTTGTTCAGAGCGACATTAAACTTGCTACGGTGATTAAGGGGTGGCTCCGTTGGGCGACGAAGGTAACGCAAGAACAAGAAACAGCAACAAACTCTTAGGCGGTGCCTGCTGTACTCAAGTACTTAGGCGGAGAGTCCCTTCGTGGAATAGCGACCGTGCAAGTGACGGGCTGCAGCACTCAACCTCCAAAACTTAAGCGTGTTTATGCTAGCCTCGCCACTTGCGGCTCTCCGAGGGGTGATTCGGCAGCTGCCTCCCAAGGATTAGCACAGAGTCCTTCGAGACATCGCTCTAATAACACGCGAGTGGCTTTTTCATAAACAAGCTTGTAATGACCATCCGCTTTCTTTCACGCAAATTATTTCGCTTCTGTCGAAAAAAAAATCCAATCTAGATTTTTTATTGTATTGTTATATAGACAGATCGCTGCGATCAAAAAAAATTTTTCCAAACAGATAATTCCAGTTCGTTAAACGTGGCATGGGATTAAGTATTTGGCGAATTGATTTGTACGGGCAAATGAGCAACGGGGAGTTGATTCCAAGTTGGTGAATAATTCTCGATTCTCTGGTTATGGGCCGTGACATCGTATTCGAAGTTTCGGATGAAACTTCTGATACAATGACAGTCGGTATTAACATTCGATATTCCACAGTCATAAACCTGCAGAAAGGTTTGCGAGTATACAGTAGCTTTCCCTCTGTTACTTCTCCCTTACCATTTCTCTCTCTCTCTCTTCGCCTCGGTTTGCTTAGATATTCGTAAATGTGCTTGTGTGTTGGCGCACGTTTGTACGCTCTTGCGTATTAACGCGGCTTGACACGAACTCAACGAAGTCTAGAAAGTTAGCTCGTAAATTCCGTCTGATATTCGTACGTGGGATGCGTCATAGTCTGCGTTATCGATGATACTAAATGAAGGTTTGTAACTTCGATAATAAAATTTTGCCTCGTAATCGCGTAACTTGTACGAGCTAACACCCGATTTGGGTTCGCATGCAAAGATAAATGTGCGCGAGTACTGCACGTGTATACCGTATATCGATTACATACGACGTAGAAAATTGTTACGAAATTTTTATTACATATTTACAATTTTATTGAGAAACATGATATTGCATTAAACGAATGCAAGTTCTACATACGTTCTATACAGACTTGATATTTGCAGTAACTTCGGATTTGCATTGCGCCAGAACCTTTGCGTGTTGTTTCTAAAATGGATCGAGGCAGATTGCCTGAAATAACAATGGTATCAAGAGATAAAGTATTACCGCCCCGCAGCCTGCCAGTTCTATCTTTCTTTTCTTTCGTCCCTCGTTTTAGTCCTTCACGCGCGATCCCCTGGGGTTCATTTCGAATCTTCTCAAATTTCATGTTTATGCGTGCTAAAAATTAATATTCTTTTGCCGAGAGATTTTTTGATTTTACCATGTTATTACAATTAATTTCATTTTCGCTGCCACATTTCGGTTGAATCATTTATTTGCACTTTATTGAAAAGTTACGAGAGTAATGCTTATCCATAAATACTGTATAATTGAAATACGGTATTTTTACGGAACACGGATTGATATAAAATAAACAAATAGATTCGATCAAGGCGACCAAATGTTGCCGAGATTTGCGATCGTTTCACATGGCGATTTTATTTCTACTCAACCGGTCTTGGTTTCTCAGTATGATGTAACATCACTCTACGTGACAGGATTTATTCGCGTGTTAGACGTTAAATGTTTCATTGCGCGTATCTTTAACGAGATTGGGGCAATTTGAGTATTTTATAGGGCCTTATATTCGTCTTTCAAATTTCCTGGCGGAATTCGTGCAGATAATCAAATTTTATACACACGAACATGGTTTTCTCTCTCTCATTATCTGCTTTAGAGACAAATTTAGGAGAATAAAAAACGCATTTGCTTCTTTACGTTAGAATTTTTTATTATACTAAATTTCTTAATTAATGAAAGTTACTTTGTTAATTGCAATTATTTATATTTATGATGACGTTTAAGTTGTGTCTCGCCAACATGTTTAAAAGTAATTTTAGTATTTTAATTTATGTATATGTATGTGTATCAATATGACGCATAAGATGTAAACACAGGAAAAGTTTTTAGGGCTTTCTCGTTCAATGTTGAGGAAGTTTATTTGCCTTTTATGTACCTTCAAAGTCTCGTTGTTTCGTTCTGGCACTCTACACTGTAACAAATGTCTTGGTGTAGGTACATTCTTACGTATGATGGAAAGATGGATAATAGCAGTACTTGAGATTGATAGTTATTGTAGGTGCTTTGCTCCCGATTTCTTTTTGCATCTAATTCGAATACCTGCCACGTGTCTTCATATTTTACTCGCTTATGAGAATATGTTCAATTTTTTTGTTTCTGATATTACTAAATACATATACATTGTTGTATTTTTGCCAAAATACATTTCTATCTATATTATCGTTTCTTTGCAAACTTTTAAAATGAACCGTGTATCGGCATCGTTAAAAGTCTCGAAAGTATAGTTTTATTCTGTTTTTTTTTATGCGGCCTTTTTCCCGCTACACGACGCAACGTTTCGTCGAGATTTTTATAGCTCTCTTGAAAATATTTCACGTACTAAATCCTTGAGATAATAATCTGCTCGTTTTCGAGAAGTATTCTTACATTACAGCGGAATAAAAATTCATGCCTGACGGAACTCTTAAACTAACTTGCAACTTTGAATATCGTTACGCCGCATTGGAGTTAGCAAACGGGGGAGATGCACTATCCCTAAGGAGATGACATAAAATTGTCATGTATGTTGAGACACTTTGCGATCGTTTCGTCACTTTGTTGCCCAGGACAACTGCTAAACACTCAAGAAGTTTACGTAGACTACTAACATACGAAATAGCATCTTGTTTGTTAAATTTGCAACTCACGTGCCTTGTAGTACGTGATGTAATTTAATGTCTCGTTCTGAAATGCCATTGCCTTAATCATATCTTATCACGCAATTCCTTGACGAATTTACGTAACTGCATTTTAATGATATAATTATAAAATATTAGAAGTAATTTTATGTTACAAAAATTCTTCCTGTACACGATCAATAATTTTTTCAAGTTACTTTGAGTGCATTGTTTTCAATTATTTTTGGAGAATAACGTATGTTATTTTTCTTTGTATTACGTTTTTTTATACTTCTCTTTTTTTACTATGAATAGAGAGAAAATATAGTGGAATGTATAATATAAAGCGAAATAAGAGCATGTTTTACGAAGGAACGGAAAATTCGGAAATATGCATTAGATTATAGTGACGACTAAAGTCATCGGGGTAAAAGCGAAATTTATGTCTCTATCTCTCTTATGTTTCCATGGCGAAACTCGGGGATTAAACTAACCCCGCCGGCTTCTTCCTACATCGACTTCGCGCCGCTCTCATCTCTGATCCGGCGTCGTCTACTCTTAATAGGCCATATTATCTCTCAGCCGGAAAGCTCGGGTAATTTTAAAAGTTCCCTCGTATCGGCCCCATGGTGATGCCCCTGGCGTTTTCCCGGGGAACGACAGATAAAAGCGTAGTGAGGGTGGACGAAGGAACGTGGCATTGTGTACGTAAAAAGAGAGAATGCTTGAAGAAGAGAGATATTCATATAGATTTTGAGTATACTAGACAAAACAGGCGCTCGCTACAAAGCTTTTGATATTACATACATAATTTCCTACAAATTACAAATTAACCCTCGATCTTAGAACATATAACATATGTATGTTCTAAGCTCTCGATACACATAATTGTCAAAACGCGATCTCCAATCAGCATTACGGAAAAACGTTAACAATAAACTTGGAGACTTTCGAGAGATACGATTGTCGATTTAACATGCACTTTTTCAGATAGGTAGGATTAAAAAAATCTTTTATTAAATCATTTATCGCGCGCGATAGACGCACATTCAGTGTACGTGCTAGATAATGTAGATTAATCATGCACGCCAACGCGCCCGGTTGTATTTAGCGACAAAAGTTTGCTTGAGAAGCATCAGTAATTTTATCGCGTTTGTACTTGTTGAATTCCCTATCGGGGATGTGCCACGTACACTCAAGATAAATCGTCGTCTATATTCTCTTTGTCGAGTAATTACGTCTGCTCTGAATTGTCACACGCTGCGCTGTGATACGCTAATGTTACCTGGCCGGCAAGAAAGACTACTGTCCCATTTGTCTACACGACGTATCCTACGTTGGCGACAGTCCTTCTGGAGTCGGACTCGCCGGAAGCTACCTCACAAAAAGCAATAGAGATTCGTAGACGGCGTGTAAAGAGAGAAACAGCGTGTACGTTGATACACGTAGCGAGGTAGGTCAGAGATCCGAGGAAGAAGAAGCGACCGAGACGTGGAGGAACATTGTAGATAGCTACTAGGTTGCACATCTTCCCGCTTGTACCGCTTGAACTATGTGCGCAAATCTACAAACGAGTAGACGTATACAAACCAGAGCATACGCTCACGCACCGAGCTGACGCTATTCCGCCAGCAATGCTTCTGCATTATAATGTTTGCGCCCTTGTTTATTTTACCTTGTTTATGCCGTTGTAGTCCCGGAGAGGAGTGCCTGGCATTATTTTGCACGAAAGGTAACTGGTATCGCTCTCCGTTCTCCCTTTCTCTCTTTCTTCTCGACATCAATCTTCTTAATATTCTTTCCCAGCTTTATCCAGCTTTTCGTTATTCCTCTTTGTTAGACGTCTCCCTTTTCGCAGATTTACAGAACAATTGGCATATACGTTGCTACGAAAATTATTGATTATTAGAATTTTACAGTTATAATAGATAGCAATTTTAGAAGAATTTGCTGAGCACACTTTGTCGAAGCTGAAAAGCTACTTTTCTCTTTAAGTATAAGAGGACGTCCTCTTCTCGATGAAAATTTAAAATTCCCGTTGATCCGTCGGGAAATTCCTTTTCTTCCCGTGGGGTATGTTGCTTCTTTCGTCGCGTTCATCGTGTCTCAGCGAAATGAGAAAGAAGAAATATTTTGAAATGCATTGAATGTCACGTACGAGGACAAATGTTATATTGTTAAGTCTGTTTCAAATCAACGTCCAGAGATGCGAAATGTTGACGAATCAATAGTTTTCCTGTCACATTTTATCAGGATAAGATTTCGATTTCATAAATCTTTCACGTAATATGATATACGGGTGAATCGCATTAAAAGCATAGATATCAAAATTGTATTTGTTTTGAATCACGAATGAAATATGTGACAAAGGACACATGATTGCAGCATTTACAAACGCAAATGTGATAACACGATAATTTTTGCTTTTCTAAATGCGTCATCGCATTTAATCACAGCTCAGTTGTGATGTGGGATACGATTGTGTATTTAGTGCGTCATTAGTCCCCTCTAAACACTTTGGGACACGGTGGTAAATGATAGACGGTATAACGCAATGGACCGTTTAACTAGGGTTTATCGGTAAGTAAGCAAGATCAACATTAATATTTCATTCACTAATGCACGATGTTGGTCGAGTACTCTGTTCTAACACATGTGATTTAGATTTATAGCAGTATTACTATTTTCTTTTTAAGTAATCGGAAAAGCTTAAGGTTTTTTTAGTCGAAAGATTTATATCCATTTCCATCAATGTAGATTAACTTTAATCTCAGTTTAACTTTTTTTTCTAATTCTTAGAACTAGGAAGAGATAAAGAGTAAATTAAATCGAGATCAAAGTTAATCTGCATTGGTAGAAATGGATATTAGAGATTCTGATAAAGTTCTAGTGATATTTTTTTTCGTTTTGTTCTTGAAATTTGCCATTTTATGAAATATATTCTTTTTTTCATTGTCCCTTGTATCTTTTTTCGAATTTATATAATAAATCAGTTAGAAAGTTTGCTACAGATCCCTCTGTCGCGTAATCGTGAATTTATAGAGTACTCTTTATCGATCCCGGCGACATCTTCGATTCTACCCCTTTTTTCGTATTAACGCCATAATGTTCGTTCCAATCTTCCTTGGCGTAGCCGGCTTTTTCAGTCTGGCAGCACTTATTTAGCCGAGACTTAACGTGGATTAATGCGTCCCTTACGGGGACGATGCTTTGTACCCGTGGAATCCCCGCGTGGCCTTTTAGGTGACTTCCGTGGACGGCCGTGCACGCGACGACGTAAATTTTCGGAAGTTTCTCTCAGTTAAGATTTACCGGACCCATCGGATCGCGTCGCAACGTCTCTATAGGTCCTGCTCCAAACTTCTTCCGTATCATTTACAGAAGTATCGTTCAAACGGCGATTCGAGTGTCCTCGCGTTCTGACATGCATCATGCACCGGCCGTTACCACGTCGCGGACGTATCTGCGAACTTCTTGACTTACGTTAGAATTCTTTTTACGTGACTGCGTGCGAGGAGTGACATAAATTCTCGGGCAAGTTTCAGCGCGTACATCCAGTAGCATCGTTGTTTTCGCTGGAACTTCTTTCTGGATTTTCTCGGTCCGTACGGACGAAACTGATGCGAGTTTCATTCGCAGGCCTGCCCCGCCAACCGTTGTTCGAGACTCTCCAGGCACTCTTACCCTCGAATATCTTCTTTCGGGGTACATTTCAGACTAAAACGTTGAGTGGAAGGCGAGAAAAGTAAGGGAGAAGTGGTCATTGTTTGTCGGAAAATAGAACGTTTCGTTCTGGGTGAACTACGTAATAGTGTTCTAGCGTTTACATCTCTCGCGATCTTGGTTTTTAGCCTACTGCTTTACTAATTCTTTCTAACATCAAATCACGTGTATTATATACCTACTATTATTTATTAAACATACTGATTATATTTATTGTATCTGTTATAGATTATTTAATCTGTTTTACGAAGTTTTTCACGATTTATACTGAATACCTATTGGAAACTAAATGTCACTATCGAAACAGCAATATCACGAGTAAGATTGTTGAATAGTTCTCAGAATCGGTTCTCGAAATGTTCTGCAACTTAGATTTAATCGACGTTAGATTTATGCAATTTCTAGTAATCTTAATCCAGAAACGAGAGATCATTTCACATCCTTACTTGCATACTTGCACAGAAATAGAACGAGTCCTTGCACCTGTATATTGTCGTGCATTATCGTCGACCAATCTTTATCTGCTCTATTCCCGTTGAACTGCCTGCAGAATTCTAACGTAGTCTGATACGATTAGAATTTAGGTTACTGCCGACGGGGGATTTTGCCGTGACGCAGATCGACGAAACGAATTGACTTTGCCTCTATTTGCGTTTTTTCGTTTTCCTTGTTTCTCTGTCTTTGCCTCTGTTTGTCGCAAAAGCATTCGTATAAAGTATTCTTCGAATAAGCAGTGCACCCGTATCGGAAATTAAATGAGTAGGAAAATCGAGTAATTTTGCGAATTCTTTTCTCGTTAAATTATTCGTATCCTCGCAACCGAGTGATCGTAAAACTAAATCGGCGGAGCTTTTTGAGTCACGAACGGTAATTGAAGTTCAAGGATGCATCTAATATGTCTTATATATAGATGTGAAAAGTAGATAAATTTATTAATAGATTTTTTTAGTTTATATTTATTAGCGTTCACAAGTAAGCTTTTAACATTCGCATTAATAACTGTTGGAGTTATGATATTGAACGAGATTATTAGTCGCCGAAGTTTTCGTAACAAGTCGGAGAAAGAGTAAGGAGTAGTACTGGCGCCAAATATCTCATATAGATGGTACCATATATCTTTTCACGTATGATGGAGAAGTCATAATAACTTAGAGGTTCTACTTGTAATATTTAGTATATATTTGACAGATAAAGTAACTTATATTTATTACTTGAATGCATTGCATTGCATTATTTCGAAGTGATGCTTCTTTGATTAAAAATTTAATTGCAATATATTATACTTTAATATATTAATGCAATATATTAAATTTTAATATATAAACTTTGATAATCATTTGACGAGAAAATTTAGCGATAAAAGTATTGTGTTATAGATACCTATATCTTTTTCATTTATCTGCAATTTTTTATCTGTATTATTTTAAATTGATACTGGCATTATACATAAATTTAAAGGGTTCTTGAAACAAAGGATAATTCATATTTGAATTTCTATTTAAATCGTTCCAGTTAAAAGTATTTAAAAAATTTAAAGTGCCCTATAATTTTGGCCAAAGCTGTATATTAGTAATTATTTATAGATCATCTCAATTAAACTAGATTGTTCTTTTATTTTTATATTAGTTCTGCGCAACCGCAATAAACAATTTTATCTATTTTTACGTTCGGTATACACAATATGTCTTGTGACATATCGATTTAAGAATTCCTTTATAGTTGTGTTCTTCATTCTCTGATTTCTGAAACAAGATAGTCTTCTCAGATTGTAGGAATCTAGTCATGTTCGGCCTTTTTTTCGGATTTCCAGATATAACTCTCCCATTGTGGATGGACGAGAAGACCGTTTCCTTCTCCTCTTTCCCTATGTTCGTTTTTCTCATTTTTTTTTCTCCGTAGTCTCCTTTCGCCTTGTCTTCTTCTTTTCGCCCCGTCTTTTCACCCCGTCTTTTCACCCCGGCGAAGAAACAGAGGGATGCGTTTATCTCTGATGAATTTATGCCTCTTTTTATAAGAACACGCCGCGTTTCTGTTCGCCGAAACCCTACTACACACTTACCCCGCGCCATCCTCCGACTAGTTGAAGTATCCGGGCTTCATTTCTTTATGCCAGACTATCCTTGTTTATTCGTGTTCCGTGAGGCGGATCGCGATTTCGAGATAAAGGCTCGGAAGCCGGATAAAGCTGGTCCGCGAGATATCCTTGTTTTTCTGCGGATTCTTAAAGGGGTGAATTTATTATAGGCGTCACTCTTGGCTCGGTCTTGGCCAGCTTGATACGTGACACATGAGATTGCTTCCGCGAAAATTGCTCCGGGACATAGAAGTTTGGGATTTCGTAGCTAAAACGAGACGACCTATATAGATTTCTTGATAACTTGACTGGTTTAAATGATCAGTGTCTCGAATGGATTTACGAACTTTTTACGAACGGTTTTAGAATAAATTTTCGTTTACGAGTTTCATCTTTGCATTAGCATGTGCAAGTAATTGTTACTACGTCGAGAAGTCTGCAAATGAGTTACCACGTTATCGTTTTATCATTTTCTCAATTAAAACTCGTTGGTATGGTATTCTCGCAGAGAGAGAGGGAGAGAGAGAGAAAGAGAGCTTTTATCGGGTCAGCCGTCGAATGGCTGCATAATATCTCGGAAATTTACATAATGCCGATAGCGGCTGCGAACGAGCCTCTTTCTTTTATATTACTGCAATGCCTTTCTTTTAGCAAACTGCCGTAAGTGGAGCCGAAGTTTCGCGTGTCGTCAATTTAGGACTACGTCCCATTATCGATAGTTCGCAGTCTGTAATTAGCGGAAGCGTCGTTATCTTTGGTCCTGCCAGCTGGTAGCCGAGCCGTTACGCCCTCTCGAAGATGAGGTCGGTACGGCGGCTAACAAGAATTTTAGATTAAAGTTGTCTCGTATTCGAACTAATTAATAAAAAGATTAATGCGCGCGCGTAGTAGTTGAAAGCAGACGCCAAGTTTGTATTAGCTTTGTGAGAAATCAATTTTCTCGTTCCTTTTAAATATTTTCTTTTCGATCTATAAATATCTTCGCTTAATTACTTGGAAATTGTTTAGTGTCTTGCAAGTTTTCAGACTTACTCATTTACTCAGTAAGCACGTATTTAAACATTATCAAAGAAAGTAACCATTAAGATATTACGCTCTTTTAATAATCTTATATATTTTTTCCTTTTTTTTTTTTAATCCCTTGTGTTCCCTCGCTTTCAATTATTCAAGAATCTTCTACAAGATTTTCACAGCGAAACTTTTTCCGTTTCTCGTGCTGCGGAAGTTATCTTGTGCCAGCGATACGTCAGAGGAAAATAACATTTCCGGATACACCCGGTCGGAAGTGTCGTCCAATCTGCCCTCGGTTATCGAGTTTCTCTCGACTCCCCCGAAACAAAAGGGGTGTGTGTGTGTGTGTGTGTGG
>QKQZ01015281.1:17529-32902 GCA_003595255.1 Solenopsis fugax
GTGTGTGTGTGTGTGGGTGTGGGTGTGTGCGCTCGGCGGCTTAGTGTTTCGCGTCTTAAAGAAATGCATCCGCGGATACGATTTCTATGAGAATGGTTAGTCTTCTCAAATGCAATTCGAGAGTACCCTGCATTGTCAGCATTGCTCCGTTTTCCAGTCGATACGACCATGGCTCGAAACGACGACGTCGTTGACGATGACGACGACTAGAACGACGACGACGAAAACGAAGACGATGACGAGGACCAATAGCAGTCGACATTCCATTCGGTCAGTCACGTACCATGTCCAGTACGAGGCATTCTCGTTGATTCGGATCGTGGAAAGAGCTCGATTGGCGCTTAAGCGCAACCGTTACCACGTTGTCGAAATTACGGTCTGAGAACCGTTTCAGGGCTCCTACCACCCGTTCGTAACAATAATGGTAATGATATTAACCATATGCCGCGGCACGGCGGCGTAAGGCGATGTTACAGGTCGCGGTACCGTATGGCAAATGTCTTTCGGATTAAGAGAATTGGATAATGTCAAGCGGTCCGGTATAAACGACCTCGAGCTGAATCTAATTTACCTTCAGAGTAGCTTCGTAGCGTCAGGTATTCGACTATGCGTTTGGTGAGCGTGATTTATGAATGTCGATATTATATCGTGAAAGGAATTTGATCATCGAATATTTCCCTCGGTTATTGCGGCACAGCTCAATGACGTGTACATGTACGTTTGATATTAAAAATTACCGTAATAATGGAATGCGGCGGTTCCACAGCGCAATTGTTGGTTGTCGACCGTCACTTCGATCTCCGCGGTTAATTTGTACGCTTGTACTCGGGGTATGTACGTACGTACGTTCGTCCTTCTTTTTCCTTCAACGCACGGCGTTATGGGCGCGTGCAAACATACTGGATGAAGATTGTACCTTCAGCCTCGTGTTCGAGTCTGCTATCCGGGTCCACACGAACGCATTCCTGACGAGTTTGCACTTGTTCAACAACGGCCGAGAGTGATGCACAATGCGCTATAGCGTCACCAGTGGAGTTTCCCGCTAATTACGTCGAGTGTTAGCCCAGTCCGGTAATGCATGCGTGCAAGCTCGAAATAATCCGCCAACTTTCCAACGTTGCCCACTCGCATTCTACGATCCATCCGCTCTGCCACCGCGGCCGTCTGCTTTCATCGTGGAAAATCGTGGATTGGTGGGTGACCTCAGAAATGAACTGTACACGTTCTCAATTTGCAGTTACCGAGATTTAGAATTCCACAAAAGTGATGGGACGATGCCTGATGGTGTTAATGCACGCGAGAATTGATGAACTTATTTCTGGCTAATTGAATCGCTGATTTTTTGATAAGAGCACAAGTTAAATTGCGAAATTAATCTTGCTTAACTGTTTCGGGTTTGAATTTTTTGAGAAATGAAACGTATATTGTCTATTTTTAAAAGTTTAAGGAAATTGCTGAATACAAAAATAAAATCAAAACAAAATTAAAAAGTAGTGGATCTAATATGGAGGATTCAAAAAATAAAATATTAAATTGTAATAAAGTTGTTTATTATGAGCGTAATTGGATTTATTTGGCATAAATATAAAGAAATTGTTTATTATTGGAAATTTTTTTCTACAAGTATCAATCAATAGCATTTCTCCAGCAATAGTTTTTTTCCAATCATTGAAATACGAAAAGCTTGAAAATTACTCTCGTTTAAACATTACGTATAGTATAAATATCATTGGAATATATTATCATTATATTTGAAATGAGACTATCAATTATATAATTCAAACAAATATTAATTGGCAAGGACTCTCGTATTTAAAAACCAACAAACAATAAACGAATAGGCTAATGAGAGTCAGCGCGGTTGTAAGTGCGCAATTAAACTTCTTACAGTTTTATTTAAAAAAGTTTATTCATACTTAAGCTATAACAACAATTTAAACATGCTTAAGCGTTAACATAAATTCGAACGTTTCGACTCGTTTTGGAGTCCTCTTCAGCGTATCAATATAGAAAATAAAATTTATTGTGAGACGTCGTCAGTTCTCGTCAACGGGAAGCAATCACCCACGGTTTGCCAAATCCATAGTAGCATCTCTGCCCGTGTCAATGTCGTAAGAAATGACAGTTCTCAAACAACTATCGTATATTGTGTTAGAGATAGCGGAACATTATATTAAATAAGACTAATATTCTTATCACTCACCCATAAGAACCGATGAAGACTCAGGAAGCCTTGGATAAATTAATTCCATAGAAAATGAATTTTTTCCTGTCAATTTATACACTCGAACGTTAATCGTTCAGTAACGCGTGCTCACTATCTCAAGACGGAGTGTATACTGTCGAGTCGCCCGGATTATAATGTCTGACAAACACATCAACACAGCAAGTCAAACGGTTAAGAATATACAAATAAACATGCAAACTGTGAGAAACAATAAGAAGTAAAATTGAAATAAGAAGCAGCGAATCATTTAATAATCCAAAGGTCATAATTAGATGACAATACAATAAATTAAAATGAGTTCTAATGGTCTTGAATAAAATAATAAATATGATACATATAAAATTATTAACATTAAATTGTCGGCAAGCATCCTATTCCAATTAAATTGAGTCAAAACATGAATATCGTTCACGCAATTGTTAATTCCATTACAATTTTTTTAAAATCGAAAGATACGCATGATGCAAACACTCAGTATCAGTTTGTAAATTGAGGCTATTACTTTGTAATTGAATATATAACATTTCGGATATCAATCGCCTACCTAAAAACGGTTCATTGTCTAATATTTTTGTGTTCTCCCAATCGAAATCGTGATTATAATTAAGTCTATGTTCAGTGATGACAGAATGATTATTCGTATTCCAGCGAATATGATTACGATGTTCATTGATTCTTGTTTTTAATTTTCTTCCAGTTTGCCCCACGTATGAAGCATCGCATTCTTTACAAACAATTTTATAAACCACATTTTTCTTTGAATTAAGAGGGAGAACATCTTTGTGTACTTTAATAAATCTGCTCAATTTATTGAGACTAAAAAACGCTAATTTTACATTTAAATTGCTTGTCAAAGTCATGAATCTATTAGATATCTTGGGAATGTATGGCAATAGAAACCATGAAGCTGTATTCTTTGTAGTAACGGTATTATTATTATTGTCTGTTTGTTCGATAGTGCTTTTGTGAATCAAGTATTTAATGCGGCTGTTAATAGTCTCAAAAATAAATTGAGCAGGATAGTCATTGGTTAAAAGAATATCTACAATAAGCTCGATATTCTTTCTGTGGAATTCAGGATCCGATAATAAAAACGCTCTGTCAACCATTCCCAAAACTGTCCCTCTTTTCTGTGACAAAGGGTGAGCCGATAAAAAATTTAAGTATCTCCCTGAAAACGTAGGCTTGTGATACCAATCAAAAGTTAAAGAATTATCGTTTTTCTTAATAATAATGGTGTCCAAAAAGTTAATCTTGTCCCCCCCTACTTCCACTGTGAACTGCATTCTAGGATGAAAAGAATTGAAAGTCAACAAAATAAAATCAATTAAATTGTTAGGGACGGCCATCACAATATCATCCACGTATCTATAATAAAAAGGTAAAACAATTCCAATTTTTTCTAAGGCCCAGTATTAGTTTTGCATGGTAATTATATAATTACCATGCAAAACTAATACTGTACGTCATGTCGAACCTTTCATGATTCCAATAACTTTCTGCTCTTACTACATAACTAATTTTTTAATATTTTATGAATATGTTTAGATCATAATATTTTTTTTGTTAAAGTTTAAATTTTGTTAAAGTTTCTTTTAAAACAAATAAAAACCTAGTTGAACTAAATAGTGTAATATTTGCCAAAGATATAATTTTTTTAAAGATACTGGTACATATATGTACAACTAGACTTGAAAGAGTAAAGTGCAACGTGAAAGGACCTGTTATTATTTATAATAACAGTCATTAAAATTCGACATTTAAATATGCATTTTATGTAATGCATAGTGGCGTATATTGTTGGTATGATTAAAGTGTAACTTTTTAAGCTATAATTGCTTTGCGTCACGAGTTCTCATACCCTTTTTCAGAATAAACGAATGAATCGTTGAATCGATCGATTTCGCAAACGTAATATTCGCAGTACGAATCCAGCATGAAAATTATAATACATGCACGACGCGCATTTACGTTTTGCGAGGGGATTACTCTGAATTGTTATAGATAATTCTATTTGCTAGTTACATTGTCCGAGCCGTACTAATGAGATGGGCGAATCGAAATATGTTTCGGTAACAAATTGTACGCTCGGTAACTGTGTTACGAAATTATCGCGGGGGCAAATCAGGCGGCCGTCGTATATTGCGACCGTGTCGTATCCAACGTCGTTTGCGTTTCGTTTGCACCTAGGCTGACGCTGATTTAGATGCGCGCGTCGTACCGTTGCGAAGTACTTCTCTTTATCTTAATACCGTACCGGTAATCCCCGTTGCGCGCTCACCGATCTTCGCGCTCTCGTCCATTGTTGCGATCGAACAAATAGCTTCCTGATGCCACGCGATCCATTCAGCTTAGCCCAATTCGCTCGAATGGGCCCCGGGGTTCCTCTCGGCGCGTCGGTGCGATACGAATGGGAATTGCTTACCGCATTCGCAGGAACAACGCCAACGATCGCATACAGGCACACGTTAAAATCGGGATGTAATTGTCGTCGAATTCAACCGCGTACATTCGCGTCATTCGTTCGGTCGTTAGAATCGCAGGTCTCTCCGGTGTCGTGTGCAATTTCCCGATCTCGGACGTGGCCTTTCTCGTAGTAACAGAATCATCGAACAAGTTGAATTTTCGCCTTTGAATCGAATCGGACACGTGCAATAATCAAGTAGAGATGGACTACGATTCTCCATAGCACATCTTGTTGTAAAATTTTGTCGTATTAGTTAGTTGATTTTACTGAAATAATTCATATTTTAATTTATAATATCAAATATACAATCGTAATATCAATTTTTCGTTGTTTCTGATTGTATTCCAAAGTTTTCCATTTGTATAAAATACAGCATCGGTTGGTTATGAATTTGTATATTATTATTTTATAAAGTATTGATATTTATAAAGTCAGGAAAAATACCTAAAGAGTATTATTCTAGTATAATAATTTGGAGATAGAATTTAGAAGCAAAAGATTGTTCACCGGAAGAGTAACTTTGCGATAGGGAAAAAGATACGTTCGTGTAAAATAGAGAGAAGATCTTCCGTGAAATGTAAGATAGAAAGAATCTAAGGAAGAAAAAAGGAGAGAGAGAGAGAAAGAGAAAGAGAAAGAGAAAGGCTGGTCTCGGAGGCTCCAGTCACGTGGAGGTTTAATCCCGTGCAATAAACTGGCCCGTCGCGTCGCCCCGTGGACTGCTGGTATACCTGCGTCACTATCCGTTACGTCTGTCGTTCCATCAAGCAGAGCCACCGTTATCTTCTTCCACCTACTCCCGTCTCTACGTCTCCTTGCACTTTGCACCCTGTTGCGACGAATCAGTAGATCCGTCGGTATCGCGCGTATATCCTTCAGGTTCCTCGGATTACCTTCGCATTCCGATCGTTTTTCACCAAAACAGTCCACCGAGGTTTTCCTGTAACTCTTATTCGATATCTTTAGAAACTCCCAATTTTATTCCTTGTGAAAGATAATTGAACGATGTTATTTATATAAAGTTATATTTCAAAATGCTTGTTCTACTGAATGTATTTTTGAAAAGGTGCTGTCAGGATTTGTTTTAATTTGAATCTTTCGCGCGTGATAAACGCTCCTTGTAGAACAACAGAATAATATTGATAATTAAATAATATTTGTGTTAATATTCTCTACATTAAACATTTTTTAAGTTTAAAATAGGTTTTTAGTTTTCTTTAATTTAGAATACCTAAAATGTAAAAGTTCTTTTAAAAATTGATGTATAAACAGCGAGGGAAGTATCCCACTGGTATAAAGTCAGCAATGTATAAATTAATATTTGATGGGATTAACTTACTTGCAGATGTAGATTTCCTAATTGGAATAAGATTAGCGATGCAGTACCAAATATAATTCCGCTAATTGCACGTTGAAAGCAGTTGTCACCATAGTGTAGCGTTACGAATCGTTAGAATTTACTCCTGTAATGCTATAGCTCGAGCGTCTGTAATAGCGTAACCCATTCTCCCTTGGATACAAGGCATAGCTTACTATTGCTTTGCTGCATATAGGATTATCAGGTTACATTAATAATGCGTAGCAGCATTATGAGCGAATTGCGGTTATGTAGAATTGATATGGATACTTCACTTATCTTCTCATTCTCGTTACCACAACAGCATTATGCTTTTTACATTTAACTCTCTCCATAGGAGGGACAATATAAAAGTAATCTCTCATAAATTCATAAAAATGCAGTTTAGTCTGATTTTACCCAATTTCGAATTGTTTAATGACACTTGATTATCCTCTCTTTCGGAGTTAAAAATATTAACATTATTAGTACATCGGTTAATAACGTTATCATAACTGTGATTAAATTTTATCAGTTTTTAATATAGTAAAACGGTAAGCTCTTCAATTTTCGACTCGTATTGCGTATCGATTCACAGTATAAGCGAGACTATTAAAATTATAGAAAATCATGTGCTTTGCACAGTAATAAGTAATTTAATCATCATGGAAATAAATAGCTTCGTAAATTTTGCACTTTTGAGGCAACCCGTCGATTATTCACTCAGTCGCTGCAACGGTGCAATATCATCATCGAGATTATTGTACCTTAATAAACCGCGGACGTATCTTAGACAAGAAAGGAAGAGAGAAAGACTCTTTTGTTCTTTTTCCGCTCGTTTCGCCGCTGTTACGGCAACTCGTCTGCAACTGTGGTCGGCGAGTGCGCGGGGCGTATTTAATTCTCAAGAAATTGCCCGATCGTTTGTCACGTCACTTGACATTTCCTAAGTCTCTAGAAATGTATCCGGCGAAAATAATGAAACCTCTATTTCATCTCTTTTCATTTCATTTCGCCTCATCGCACCGGTCCGTCTCATTTGATCTACCATAGAGATCTGAAATATTTCGGGTAACATGATAATCCTGTGCCCTCCCCCCTCTTCTCTCCAATTAGGATGACATGCATCAAAAGAATTAATCTTGATGTTCTCTTCATAAAGTTAATATAATTTTTCTTCGCATTTTTTTCTCTCATTTATTTTGATATAGGATTGTATATCTAATACGTAGTGAGTTGTTTTTTGATAAAAATGTCGAAGTACCAATAATATGAAAATTATAAATGATCACAAGATATACATACCTTTCTGTATAAATTAAACTTATTTTTTAGAGAGCTGTTTTTAAAGATAAAATGTTTTTCAAGAGTAACAAATAACAGGAAATTAATATTATTGTTCTGCTATTCTGGTATTTCTAATTTAGTGCGACAAGTAATACTACGATTAGTTTGTATTTTTACACATATAGAAAAATATATTACTTAAAAAATTTATTAATGGGAAATAATTTATTTCATTGAAATAAATTTATATCGGATAAAATAAAATTTTATTCTTAGTGAATAAACTAATTAATAAGAAGAGTGAGATATATTTCACAGAAATGTATATTTTATTATCACAATTAAATTTTTTTATAACCAGTAAATATCGAAGAAAACGTCATAAGTAATATTTCGACTTTTTTTCAGTATAGTGTTCAGTATAGTATAGTAGTTCTAACTATAATTCTTTGTTTCGTTATGTAATGCACCAGATTTTTGTTTTTTTAAATACAATTTTAAATAATGAATTTTAAATAATGAGATTTAGAATGCGATGCTTTCGATTATTCTCTGCTGGCTCTTTATATTTTTAGCATGTGACACATCATGCTGACAAGTATAAATTTTATCGCATTTGTCGTCATTAAGCCATTGCATTTCAACACTGGAATTTTGCGACTGGTAATGTTTCTACTTGACATATATCAGAAAAAGTGGATATAAAATACCAACTATTTACTCTTCGGAAATTTAATATTTCTGCTGCTTGTATTTATTATTATTTTACGATAGTTCAAATATTTTATCTCAAAACTTCATAAAAATATAGTTTTTATTGTCATATATAATATTTATAGAATTAGCAATTTTCTTTTAGTAAATGTTGAGATATACCGATATGTAATTGTCCTCTATAAGGATAAAAAGAGATCTTTTGAGTTAGACATCGTAAAGTACATTACAAATAGCCGATTGCGACTTGATATCGCAGCTCGGACATACGTGATTGCAAGTGCACAAAGCTATACCGTTCTGTTGGCATTCGATAGTTTCGTTTTGTCAGCTGGTCTCCAAAAAGTTGCCGACATTGTCGCTTTATCGCTGGTTTATGGGCACTTTTACGTCCGATATGCCGGAGATTGGTTCTTCGTCCTTATCGAGAGATAGAGAGGCGGGGATAAACCGTCATAGAGATGCAGCGAACAGACTGCAGTCCTGCCGGAATCACTTGGCGATCCGATTTGGTAGTTTCGTGGGAAATGGGAATTCCAATAACCGTGTCGTCTTAGAATACTGACATACTGAGGGAAGTCACCCGGTTTTAATGCGTCGTAATTTTTGGATTTATCTTTTTTTTTTATCCGAAAGAGCTCGTTCGTTTTCCGTGACCTCTTTTCTTCGCTTCTATAGCCAATTGTAATTTGTAGAAAAGCATTCTCGCTTTCCTGCACGAAAGCAGATGCTCGCTCTTTCGGATGCGCAAAGCGAAAAATAGTTATTTTTGTAGGGAATAATAAGAGCTTTATTTTCAGTTGGTAAACAATAATACGTAATAGTGGATATAAATAGTGGATAAACAGTGTAACACCAGGATGAAGGGAAAAGAGAGAGGACACGAAAGCATACGAGCGCTCTAAACTAGACATCTTGGCATGAACGCGTTGCATACTTTTTATGTTATAATATTTATAGTAATTTTACTCTTGAGTTTGCACCGTTTCGTAATGGGCAATATGCACTCTCCGAAATTAGTATACAGGACGCAAAATCATCTTGCGTTGCTGCACCCTTGGCTCGATATAATTTCCATTTGCTCTTTGCCTTACCTCACCTTTTTTTCGCCTTGACTTTTTGCCGTGCTCCAACTTTTTCGACGTAATAATGCACCTGCTGACGGATAAGTGTTTCATGCAATAGAGCTGCTTAAACTTTTATATTCTCAAAAACCATGCCACTCCCGCTTTTATATTCTGCGCTCGAGGTAACGTGGACATAATTTTTTCGTACAGTGTTAGACATGGTAGATGTATGTATGTACGTCTTGCATCCATTTTTAGAGCTCCCGTTTTTTTTTTCTCAAAAGATTGAACGTACCCATTTACAGCTCTCTCAGAAAGATTCAGTCCGCTATTTATCCTTAACAAGATAATTCGGCGATCGCTTTTCGAAAGCTCGACGGGACCGGGCGAGGATAATCTTGATAGAGCAGGTTCTCAAGTATAAACAAAGCGATTCTGTCGCATCATTAGGGTGCTAGGTTTGAATAACGGTCGAACGAGGCCGTTTTACGTCTGGTTCTAATTCGGTAACTCAATCTTTGTCAAGTAAATCAATTTGGGCGTCGTTGAAGCCGCATCAGTTTGCCGGCTCATTGCATCACCAGTCCCTTTTACCCTTTTGCTCGTTTACTCTTCCCTTTGGTCTGCTGTTGACCACCATCCGGTCAAAGCTGCCGGATTCTGTCGGCATTAGCGTTAGTCCTCATCTAATCAACGACTTTGACAATTGCGGTATTCTCTAATTGTTCGAGTTTGCTCTTCTTTTATTCGTTTCCGTATTTTCCAATTTTAATTAATTGTTTAAGAATGTAATAAGATTAAAATATATTTTTATTTATAATTTTGTAACATTTTCAATGATAAACTGTTATCAGAAATGTATATGGTATTAATTGCTGACTTGATGTATTTGAATATGAAATTTACAGCAATACGAATTAACATAAATGTACTTTCGCTCTTTTATTAATTTTTTAAATTATTTTTACATTTACTTTTGTTATTGTGTAAAATTTTATCAATTTAACTCTGAAGTCTGTCTCGATATATAGAATTTTATGTTATCACAATAAAGATGACAGTCATTAATTTAGATAGCGGGAACGATCGTCACGGAAATAGCAGGTCCTGATGTAACGTTATTTACGCGTCGGTATCCCATCGTTTCTTCGTTCTTTTTACCAACCTGTTAGCTTCGCTCGAGATGAATCCATAAAGCACCTCTAGACAGAGGCTGCTGAGTGAAGCTGACGTGCGCGAAGGGTATTCTGGGTGATTTACGACGTTTAAAATTAACGGCGAGTCTCGCAAGGTAGGAGACGGTAGGAAACGACCATTTTCTGCTGTTGTCGGTACTTTTCTTGCTGCTCGAAATGTCACACAGTTCCCGGCTCTCTAATTGAAAATAAGCGAGCCGAAAAACGTACATTTCTTTGTTTTCTATATAACTTGTTACTAATTATGATTCGCGTGAGAGATAAATTTGGAAAAAGAATGCTGCAATTTTTTTTTATGCAGTAACATTTAATTTTATTGTAGTTTAGTATTAAAGAAAAAAAAATAAACGAAAAATAGATTATTTGAACATAAAAACTGGCATTTGTTTAATAGAGGTGAAAGTATATTTATTTTTTAAAAGTAAAGTAAATATTAAACTAATGAAAATGTATTTATATTATTTTTAAATGTGATCTAGAATGTATACATGTAACTCAATATTTTCTTTTTTTGTACAACAATAATATCGCTATAATTTAAACGTTGATGTTATTGATGTTTGACTGGCAAGGCAGGTTGTATATATAAGTTAATGTTATAGACAAGATATCGACGCGTGACACGTGGTTAAATGCAACCGTACAGGCGCGAAAGAGGATAAAAGAAATAGGGGATGATCGATGGGCGAGGTGCGATCGCAGCGAGCGTACCATGTGGGGTTAACGAAACGAGAGTAACCCCCGGGCAATTACACCAGTTAACTCGAGCAAAAGCGTTAGCCCAATAAGCCCGTTGATTGTCTCGAGTTATCCCGGACTACTCCCGCAGGACGTCGGGTTTATCAATTTTTATGACCTGGCCATGGAGGCAGTAATATCTGGCAACCTGATACAGTTGTGTAACAGGACTACCAGTGACCGGAACCCCGCCTCGTTTCAGTCGGTTCCGCCACCAGTATTCAGGAGCGAATAATAATAAAACAGTATGTGCTTCCGACGAAACGTTTCTTAGACTGTAATAGGTGCGCTCACGCCTCGCCATTTACACTCTTCGCATAAATTTCTGCAACGGTTTAGTTACATTTTATATCGTTCACGTAGTAGAGACGTATGCTATTATTTTTTAAAATAACAAGAAGTACATCGAATGTTGTATTGCAGCATAACAAATCGACTATCGTAGCACGTGATTTTTTAATACAATGAAGGAGAGAAAGATTTTTTAAATTTATTAGGGAAACGCTACATTAATGATTCCTATCTTTTCTTCTTTTTTGAATTAAGCGCCTCTCATATAAACGCGTAAAATAGTAACGATCAAGCCTCCTCACTCGGTAGTGCGGGACGCATTGTGTACTAGGGCGATCCAGGCGAGCGTTACTCTCGCGCACCATAAATTACGGCGTCCGAGCACGTACAGAGGCGTTTCAGAAATTATTCAACTGTCTCCGCGGGATTGCCGGGCAAAAATACAAAGGCATGATTTATATTCGATCGTGCTTCTTATGCATTGAATGTTCGCAATGCCGGGCACGTGCGGCCGAAGAAATGGAAAGAGCGCGTAGAACGTGTCCGCGTCTTCTCGTTTCTCGATCTCACTTCCTATTACGGCGATTTCCAATATTTGACCGAACTTATGCCTAACCGTGGACAGCCATTGCTAAATGTCACCGAGCAAATTCCTTATGTCGAGTCTTTGATATATCGACGACTGATTGAACAGGCGTAATGTATACGAAATTAAAAAAAACAATGAGTACATTACGACTTAATGTCACGAAACGAAGATCAGATTCATTTAAGATCGTTGACGCTTGTTAAATAATATTTGAAAATAAATCGAAGAAAACGGGAGGGAATCTCTGAAAGGTAGAAGATGCGGAATAGGACGAGACAGAACTGGAGAAACATTCATCGCACTTGCGGAATAGCGTTATGGAGGCAGAAGTGGCTACGTAACTTATATTCTGATTTGTTGCACTTTATGCATCGTAATGTTTGCTACTCCATAAAATGTTCAGTGCGCGGAAAGACAACCACGGCATGGATCCTCGTCCGTATCGCGAGTTTCCGCGGAGAGGGCCTCATTATTTACTTAAGGTGCACGACTTGCCTTTTACTCGCCCTTCGCCGACCGTACCTACGAAGAGAGAGAGTCTGGTAACGTCGATGTCGGGGAATGCAGACAAATTACAAACGTAAAATATTTATCAGCTTTTATGGACACGAATTTATCTTCAGATTTATCTTTATTTTTAAGAACCGTCAGTGAAACTAGGTTGTTATAGATTATTTAAGGAATATCTTTGGTGTACGCGGCAAGTATCTTTTCCTACTATTATATCTATATAACGGGAAATATACGATACAAATGAAGTTTATACAAGTAATCTTTTTCAAATGTTTTAAAGAAAAGTTGCTTAGTTTCGCGGAGACCCCTTAGAGACGATCAGAATCATAACAACTTCCAAAGTTAAATAGAGTCACTATTTTATAATACATTTCTTTCGAAACCAAGCAACTTTTGTTTAAAACATTTTTTTTTTAAATGCGTTATTTTTCTCAAGTACTTTCCACTATTAAAATTCGACATGTATAAACGCTATGGTTAACATACAAATTGAAACAAGAACGCCTTCTACGGTCAAGATAGATCTTAGTGCTTTTATAAATTTTACTTGTGTGATTTTTATATACCTTTTTTCAAATTCAACCGCTATGGTTAACATTGCGCAATTATTTTTTGAAAAACTATTCTTTGAATTCTATCTTAAATAAAAATTCAAAAAATTATAAAAGAATCGATGTGTGCATAAAAGAAATTAATATCTAATCAATAATTCATTGTTTCATATATAAGTAAGAATATAAAATCTTGGAAGAATTTATATTCTTGCTTATATATGAAACAATAAATTGTTGATTTAATACTAACTTTTTTTTCTGTGTGACATTTAACAAAGATTACTTTTTAGAAGAGAACGAATAAAGGTTCAAAATAAGCAAAAATTAAAAAAAAATACTTGAAAGTATGTCATATCAATAAATTTATAATTCGCAAACAATGTGGAATTCGCTGTTAGTTCGTAATAACAAATTAAATATAAAAAAAGAATTAATTAAAAGTTTATGCACTCAAATTGTTAATAATGGTAATTTGAGTGCATAAACTTTTAATTAATTCGCTTCGCAAAAATATTTGCGATTCACGACGCACAATGAAAATTTGCAGAATTGTTGTAATTCCCACGTCAACTGACCCATTTTTTTTTTTTTTTTTNCTATCGGCACTCGGACATTTCCGCTGTTAAAATGAACATCACCACGTGCGCCGACCGTAACACCCGTGCGTGTTATGCGAGCAATTCGTACGATCTACATCGTCGTTTCGAATGTCAGCTCGTAAAATCAATTCGGCCTTTATCGACGGATTAGAGTATCTCCCGTGATTCGGGAACGATAGTAACACTCGGGCGGACAAGCTATGCTACCGTGTAAACCGTACAAATCGGACGCCCGTATAACAATTCACGGTCCAACGCCTCCTGTCTGGTTGCACGCTTTACCCAGCTCGATTTTTGATGCGAAATATTATAGGTGTTGTGTTTATCGGGGCGTTTATCGGCAAGAGAGGTCGACCTCCTGCTCACCTTTGAGGTTGACGCGCGACGGCTCAACAATCGTGCTAGGAGTAACGAGTGACCTTTCTAACGTTTCATTATAGGGAAAAGGCAGACACGATATAGATGATCGCACCGAATATGTATTGTATATGGTACATATATCTTTCAATTTTTCACAGATTACAAAGATCTTAAACACATTTTGCTATAATTTCGTTTTGTGTATTAATGTACAGTTGTGGGGGATGCATGCAGAAAATAAATCTATACTCTTAATTTTCGTAATTTGAATTTTCTAATTATTTTGCAAAACAAATACACGAATTACGTACGAATATAAATAAAGTGATGAAAAAGCTTCGGTCAGTCTGAACCTTGTGTCACGAGAACTTTTGCTGCTGCTTTAATAATTCGAATGATCGAACCGGTAGAGTAGTTAGGCGAACCGCAGTTTTCGCGATACGCGGTCGGCCGGCGGTCGCGATTCACTTTCTATTATTTTCTCGATGGCGCAGCGGGAGATTAATGTAGGTTGAGCACCGGTGCGGAGAGCGTGCTTGCACTACTAAAACCATAGTCGTAGGTAGCTCTCGGGCTAGTGGCAGTCGGGACCAACAGCTATAGACTCGTCTAGTTGGTAGCTGCGGCGCGTCTCGCTCGTTATAACCACAGACTTGCTACGGGGGTTGGTCGAGGGAGGGTGAGTGGATGGAAATACAGGGGTTGGAGAAGCCAACTGGAGAGATGTATATAAGTCCTACATGCGAGGAATAAACGTTGCATGCTGGTAGCGTCCACGCCCCGCGTCCAGGGCCTGTAATACGTCGGTTAGGTCAAGTGGATTCTGTCGTGCGAACGAAACGATGGCTATGCTCTGACTGTATAACCGCAAGGTGTGACGAAGTTGAACTGATTTCAGAACGGTCAAAGAGGTGTGACTAATTATTTCCACGATTATACACAAGCGAGAACACACGCGGAAACGTCGACTTATAGAAATGCAGTTAATTATTTCCACAATACTATTGGCTCTTTGAGAAGATAGTTGAAAGTTCCAATTTTTTAATTTACTCTTTTTACATTCTCGATGACGAGAGATTTCCTGATGTCGAGGCCTTTATCACATTGCACATACGTGCATCGTCATCGGATCTACGTGCCGAAACTATCAACGTGATAGAAGATCGGTAGAAATCTTCCGTGCTATAAAGCACGGAAGCCTCGAGATATTCGTCGAACCAGTGCTCGTTACAGCCTGACGCCTCGTCGTTGGCGTGCTGGTGACGACGGTGAGGTGGTGAGTGGATTTAAACGTTCACACTAGATTACGCAAATGGGACGATAATGCGGCGAATCATTTCCGCACGGAACCGTCGAATAACTCGATCCGCCTTCCACGATAGGTTTTCCACCCCTTCCTACTAAATGCTCTCTCTCTTTTTCTCTCCTCCCTCCC
>QKQZ01015286.1:0-20426 GCA_003595255.1 Solenopsis fugax
ATAATTTGCTTACATGAAGAAACAAAATTTCTTTATGTTAGCAAATTATGTCTCTTTAAGATTGTAATACTTCCAAAGAGATTTTATATTCTTGAAAGAATTTGATAATCTTGATCAGACATAAATTGCTTACATGAAGAAACAAAATTTCTTTATGTTAGCAAATTATGTCTCTTTGAGATTGTAATACTTCCAAAGAGATTTTATATTCTTGCTTATATATGAAACAATGAATTGCTGATTTGATACTAATTTTTTTTCTGTGTATCATCTTGACTATGTTCGGTAATGATCGCAACATAAATCGGATGAAGTCGTTACGTTAACGGCATGACTTCAATCGTTTTCATTCTCGTTCACTCGATTTATTTGTTTATCAATGAACTTTCGGGGAAAAAAAAACTGAATAAGAATTGCAACCGCGTTTCGGACGGTCCTTCTTGCGCAGCGGGTGCAATTTCGGCGTCGATCCGGGGCAACCGGATCACAATTATTAGCGCAACGGTCGCCCTCGGCCACCGTCATTATTCCGCGAGTCCTCGGTAATAATCGGACGAGTTTCATAGCGGGCGAACGCGTGCACGGAGCGGAAATCGATTCCTCGAAGGGCGATTCGCCGAAGAGGCAACGATCTGCAGCGCAACTCTCCGAGCGCGCTCCGGGACACGTGCGGCGCAGAATGCGTTTCGTAAGTCGCGAAAATTAAATAAAGCACCCTCTTCCAATCCCGCGCACCCGTTGCACTCCCTCGCAATTGTCTCGTTCTTTTATCGCTCGCTCGTCTCACGAGTTCCCCGTCACGGCTCTTCATCCTTTCCCCTTCCCTCGTCAGACCTGATAAATTTGCGAAGCGTGATTCGAGCCCATCGTTCATGCACGGAGGTAAAGACAAAGCAATAAGAGAGCGTTATATTTATTCGCTTCGTGTCTCTCACGTATTGTTTCCCTTTTTTCTTCTTCGTCGATATTAATTTTTCATGCACTTGCGATTGAAAGCGTCTCGTTTTTCTTCATATTTGTTATTATCTTCGATAATAACGTATTGGATTTGTGAGGATTATTTTACCGCTCTCTCCGCGTCGGAGAGTGTGCTCAAACGTTCGTGAGTATGTTTATCGTCGCGTCCTCCTCGGCTCGCAAGCGAACGCTTATTTTCGACTCTCGAAGAGCGCACTTTGCAAAGTGTCGAGCGCGAAGATCGCGCGAGGGCGAGCTCAGCGCATTAATCAGCGTGGTATTTGGGAGCCTTGGGGACTGAGCCTTCAGTTAGCTGTACTTCATCAAAATGCACAGAGGATAGCGTCAACAGGCCACGCACGTACAGGGAGTTATTTTTAAAAATTGCGTAGGGCTTTAATTAAAACGGTACACGGCGCCTCTTTGACCGAATCACGTGTTAAGTTACTTTAACAAGTGACCGAATTGATGTGTCGCAGATAGCGAAGAAATATGTGTAAGGTAAAGGGTTGTAAGCGCGTGCAAAGGAAAAAAAAAAAGAGGAGAAAACGATTCGTTCCGCGGCGTGCACGAAGGATCACCGAGTGCACTTGACTTTCACGCTCGATGAAATTTCGATGACCGACCGCGATAAATTTATAATACGCGTCGGTGCAACCGCAGGCGCAAGAGGAGAGCCCGCGTAGATAAAATCTGCCGAATTTCATGAGCCGGTGGATACGCGTGCCCCTATCTACCGATCCGGTCTACCAGAAACGCGGGGCTTCATGGGACCGTAAAAATGTTTTACACCGTACGAGAAGTGGCGAAGTGGATATCCTCTCCGTATGAATATTAATAGCCGCAGGTAGTTAGGAGATTGCCAAAATTCACGGAGAGCCTGTTGACTACCTCAATCAGCGTCATAATTAACAAACCGGAATGATGCGTCCGCCGAAGATAAATATTCATTTGCGAGGTATGAACAATGCTCTCATTAGTTGCGAGCACGTTCGTGCAATAAATAATTCAACGAACGAAGAAAATTAATTTTATATTACTTTATTTCAATACCACGAAAATTTGTCGAAATTTGTTAAAAACATCTCTGTGCCTCACGGTTTCTCCATTTAGTAGTATTACCATATTTTACATATGATATTATTAGCGTCATAATGTGAATTATTCAAGTCTCGTTATACGTATGTAATTATAACAACCTATTTACACATCGTTATAAAAACTAAAACAGTATTGCACAATCGATAATCAAAGAACGAAAGAAATGCAGACTGTATTTTTTTAATTTTTTATTACCATTCTGATTACTTCGAATCGCGGTATTACGTAGTTTTGAATTCCAGTTATTGCTTCTTTATCAATTCTTTACCAATCGTCGACGTTTGCGTATCGACCAACGGCCACTGACCATTGGCAATTAATTAAACGTTTATTTCCGTTCGTCGTGCGAAAACCGTTAGAACATGCGTTTATTATCGTTTTTCCGACGTTGCTTTTCGCGCGTATGCGAGCTGATTTATCGACGTTTAACGAGGCATCTCCGACAGAAAAATGCGAAAGATCGGAAAGAGAGAGAAAGAGGGACAAAGAAAGAGAAAGAGGGAGAAAAATTCGATAAACTCGACGGGCGAATAGATAAAAAGAAGCGATGTCGCGCTCTCGAGTGTCTACCTTGCAACGAGATAAAGCGCAGTTTATACGCGACGATAACGGATCGCCGACGAGGGAAAGAGGGATAGAAAGAGATTGGAGTCTCCGCCCGAGTGAGGGATGCGATGAATTTTTGAAGAATTCTGTCAATAGCAGTCGCTCTCGCGAGTATGAATGGCGGGAGGCGGCGAAACCGCGGGAGAGACCCGGCAATCTACAATGACGAATTCCTTTCAATATTTCATAAGGTCTATAGACTCGAGCCACTGTTCTCATCCCGACGGCATCGATCGCTCGTCTGTCGCTATTAAGTGGAATATCTTTGATAAATCAAGCAAGTCATAGTCGAAGTTTACAAGCTCGGCTTGTCGCCGATGAGAAAGTTTCTACAGTGAGATAGTACGACAATATAATTAATAATTTCTAATTATATCTAAGTTGGAATTTGTTAATGTGCATAGTTTCAAGCGTGACTTCGACGTCATTACTCTAAAATTGTGAGCAGCTGTTACGATGACACGAGACAGTTAATGAGACAGAGAGAGAGAGAGAGAGAGAGAGAGAGAGAGAGAGAGAGCGAGAGCGAGAGAGGAAGAAACGTAATACGAAGTTCAATATCAAGTGCATATCGCATTACGAGTCACCCGATCTTTCTCATACCGAGAAATCAAACTCCTCTGATTAGAACGATCGCGATCATTTGACTTGTCTTGTGAAGCAGCTTGTGGGAAACAAACAGAGAAGAAAAAGCGAGATAAATCGCTTCATTTAACCCGCATCATTTCGAAAATCTGTTTCTCAATTGATATTGCGCGAGTACTAGTGTACTGTAATTTTATCATATGAAACGTACTTCGCTTTAACGAGTTAATCTGACTCAAGCGTGATAAATTCCGAGTAAACGTCTCATTAGAGTATACGCCGCGTCCGGATCGATCCTATCTTTGAAAAAGGCCGAAGGAGGTGGTCGCCTTAAAATACATTTGGGACGCGCGCGTAATCGCGATTGCCGCACTCTCGCGAGACGTTTGTTCGCGCGAGAACGCACGAGAGATGACGAGGGGGAAGTTTTCTGCAAATGTTACGAGAAGACTCTGCGGTGCGGGAATGCCCACAGCTGTTCCTATAAATAACAACCCCCGATTTGATGCAACCACGCGAGTGCTCCGGGCGGCAATTCTGCATCTTCTCTCGCGAAAGCGCGGCAACTATGGTTATTGACCCCCGTGCAACGTGCGCGCGGCCCGGCACTATTTCCGTTCGTGAAATAATGGGTCCGAGCATCGTAACGTGTGATTTAAACGCGCGCAGGATAGACCGAGGAATCCTCATGTTGGTCCTCATGTAATCTTATCGGTAATAGATGTCACTCAGTGGAAGTTATTTGTCGTGTAAATGACTGAAGAATGTTGAATTCTATATTACTTTTTGGATATGTTTGAATATGATTGGGTTGTTTTAGATTTCTCATTTGATAAATTTCATTTTCTCAGATCGCGTGTAAAAAGGTAAAATGTGCAAAATCTCATTTCGATAAAATTTTTAAATATATCGATGAAAAAGTCGTCAAAGGATTCTAAACTAAATTGGAAATAAATTTTTAATATTCGGAAAATCAAACGACAAAATAAAATGATGCAATTTCGTTGCAATGTCGCACAGCAGATGAAAATTATGCGAATGGCGGAATAAGAACAACGTGCGTTCGCATTAAAACGATGTATTACGATTGAAGATTTGATTATTGCACATGGCACGGATAATTACGTTCTACCTGACGCACGGCTTCATTCGCGGCGAGTAAAATGCAATAAAATATATTATACAATGTGAAGCGGGGGATTTATTCACGGATTACATTATCCATCACGGTCGAAAGATTAAATCTCCATAAATTATTCGTTGTACCAACGATATTCATTAACGGCGCGGTTCAAATAGCCGCGAAGTGTTACAGCAGTAATGTGCGGTAAGCGTTACCGCACGCCTACTATCTATCTCGAAATATATTTTTAACGCTGAAATTATATTATCGTGACGATTTCTATAAAGACTTTTCAATCGAAATTATCAAACCGCAGCGCGGTTAAATAATGAAGGTAGTAATTTTTCTTACGTTCCCCGTCAATAAAACTTCGATCGCAGTGCTGCTCCACTTGTTAGAAGCCAATATCAGAGATTTATCGTTTCAGGCAGATTGATCGATCGCGCGACAGCAATTTTCTACACATATATTGCAATAGCGTATGCCGTAATAACGTTTTTATTGGTAGGAGATCGCTCGAAACCACTCCGCGCTTTGCCGAGGCATCACCGGGGATTGAGTACCAGCTCTTGTGGATTTTCTACTTGATTTACAGAGCGGCGAGGCATACGCTGGCGAGAAAGGGAGAGAGCAGAGAGAGAGAGAGAGAGAGAGGAGAAAGAGAGAGAAAAAGAGAGAGAGAGAGAGCAATCGATGATGTCACGCACTTGCGGTTGATAGCCGCAATCTCTCTGCGAGGTGCGCCGGCACGATCGACATCCGAGATTCGGACTTCGTCGCGGCCGGGGCCGCGTTGCATCGCGTTTTATAGTGCGTTTTACTGCGTGTGCTGTGGCTGACCAGTGGTCTCTCTTTCTCTCTCTTTTTCTTTCTTTCTCTCTCCACACGTCGCCGATCCTCCTCGCTCCTCTGGTCTCCTCTCTTTTCTCTCTAAAGGAGGCACGACCAGCGAAGCAGGGTCATGGCCGGACATCGTCTGCCATATTCTACCTCTTTCTTTCTCTTTTGCTCGATGGTCTACACCCACACTACATCTGTTTTACCCGCGTACGATCCATTCTCTCCCCTTTTCGCTACACTCTCGTAAAGTTGGACTTTACTATGCGCCGAATATGAGCCATCGCATTCGCGCGAGAAATATCCTATTCGCGGGCGTCGCTCCACGATCGAATAGATTAGAGACTTTTCTAAATGAGAACTGCGAGTATGAAGGAACGTTGTCGCATGATTTACGGTAGCGTGTGTCGTGGCGTATATTTGTGTCTAGCGATTATCATGCACTGGAGACATTTTCCAGTCAAAAATATCGATGTTGTTAGAATTTCAAAGAAAAAAAAATAAGTTTACATCAATAACACGTGCAAAATATATATAATTTTGAAATTGAATTGTAAACCTATAACTATTGGAGATCTATTGTATTTCATGAATAGAATCTGAAAGTTTGGCGCACTTTTCTTTATTTCAAACTACGGGCACATCGAATTAAAATAACTGCAAAAAAAAACATTACTGTTAGTTTTACTCAACGTGATGTATCAAAAAGTATTTTATCGAAAAGTGATCGCGGAATATTTATATATTGCGGAAAATGCTTGGAGCGGTTTTGCGGATTTTTTCCATTACCTTTGGAGTGACGTCAAAGGCGAGCGCCTGAGGCATTATGCGAAATTAAGAATCAAGGTGTCTCACGACTAGACCAAACGAAATGTTTCGACGGTGATTCACGGCGGGACAATGACCCCGATCAATGATATCATTTTTGTCAATATGGTGCAATACCCATGAAAAACTCGAAAATCTTCCAATATTCGATAACTTCTCCGAAATGAGACGTTTAAAAAATACGATTCGTATTCTTACCGAGTGTAATATCGGTATAATCGATTCGATAACTTCTCCGAAATGAAAAATACGATTCGTATTCTTACCGAGTATAATATCGGTATAATCGAACAAATATAAAACTCGATATAAATATCTAATTTCAAATTTATTTATTTAATGGAAAAAAAACATGTACGCAGCACAAGTATTTATTGCCTTCAATTGGCTGTATTTTACGTTAATTTGAAAAGCTACTGCAACTTAATATCTTCGCGACATAACGTTGACGCGTATCTTCCTCTCGTATGAATTATTTGCGACACACAAGAAATTAATCATTCTAGGCGCAAGAATTAAAATGTCACACACGGGTCCCTCGCGTATTTCTTGTGCTCCTCCGAATTGTTCCCCGCCACAACCACGTGTTGCACTACAGAATTCTGACCGAGATGGCTATCGACCTTACGCTTATCTTAACTGTCAGCGACTTGGTAGCTTTAGCTTTATCGGATAGTTTTAAGATTGTAGCGATTTAACATTAGCGAACAGTAGCGACTTTTTACCAAAGCCCTATCAATTAAAATGTTGTGATTTGTGAATTAAGGAATTTATTGAACTTTTTATTTCATTTTTAATAAATTAGGCATTTATTTGAACACTCTTAATTATAATATTATAATCATTAATAATACGCAATATATAACAACAGACTTTTCTTTTCATATATTCGCAATTTCGCTTCTTCTCGTATATTCATTATTTTCTAAAATATAAATATCTAACCTAAAAGTCATTTTATAAATTACAAATGTCTAAAAATCTAAAGACTGTTTTTGGCCATTTTTGATTTTAATTATGTTACACACTTCTGGATCTCACATGTATATAAATAATTATTTGCAATAGTATCACGCTTTATTCACAGTAACATCATGATTAATAACACATAAGGGACAGTACTCGGAAAAAAGGATTAGTTGTATCAGTAAAAATCTGTTTATGGTAATTAAATTTTAGTTGTATACAAATGAAAAATTTAACTTACTATATGCAGATTCTTGCTGCGGAAGCTAATCTTTCATTTCTATGTACAATTCATCATAATATTTAATATCATGGTAATCACTCTCTTAAATCTTAGTAAAATAGCAAATTCTCTTTTACAGTCATTACTCTCATTATTTCCTATTACATTATTTCAATTATCCTAACTATAAATCCCGTCTTTCAATACGTTTCTCGAAACAAGCAAACCGATCTAAATGTACTCTCAGACACAATCGAGGATATTAACTTCTTTTCCAATCAAGACTATCAATTTCCTGTCATAACCTTTCCACGTGCAATCGACTATCTCCGATCGTTATTATCTCGGAGTCGGAGCTGCCCGCTCGATCGGAAACATGGGTTCATACACACGTGACGAGACGACCTGTCAATTATTCCTCTCTTCTTCTATAAATTGACGGCCTGTGCCGTACAGAGGAGTCTCGATATAAACGCGTAAGGAGATGTTTCAAAAATTCTTCGCATCGACGGTGTACATATCTTAAAAAATCGCTCAACTCACGATTTCGCGACGGATGATGGGCGTTTCTGCTCCGGAGGGCATTGTGCAGGGTCACATACAGCTGGTACATCAGCTGCTCCTCCGCTGTCGTCCTCTCGTCGTTATTGGGCAAAAATGGTATCGCCATGGTGTGTCTTCCTCACGCTCTCTCTCTTTCTCTCTCTCTCTCTCTCTCTCTCTCTCTCTCTCTCTTTCTCTCTCTCGTCTACTCTTCGGGGCAATTGCGGGCAGTTGTAACTCGAGTCCAAGCTACGTGCTCGTTACCGCTCCCGCCTAGCCCGGGATTGATACACTGCAACCGAACCAAGCAATATGTCTTTTGTTGAGTCTCACTATTCACTTTCTATGTCTCCCCCGCGCACACTCTCCGAAGACCCCCCCTCCCCCTCGTTCGGAGTCTCTACCAAGTCTCGTGTTGTAAATCGCAGAATCAGTAGACACGTCAGAAATACTACACGTGATCGGTACGAATTCACCGGTGCACGTTCTCAACGTTCATCATCCCGGATCGCACGTGGCGTGCGCGCATGCAGCAGACCCCTGTAGAGGTTGCTACCTTGTCTATTCGTACGAGTCTCAATTTTTGATTTTCGGAACTAGACTTTTCTCGAACATCTGATGAAATTATTCGTTCATGCGTTCGACACTTTCGAGATGAAGAAGAAAAAGCGAAAAAAAAAACAAAAGAAGAAAAATCACTGTCGCATGACAAAAATCACCTGCTGAGAATCGCCGAGATTGAACTGTCCCTTCTTACGGCTGTTGATTGACTGCTCGAATGCACTGTACGAATTTTCGTGACTTTTCCAGAGATAGATTTCTGGAGCACGAACACGCGACCGCCACGTTCAATGTCCTCACGATTGTTCGGCTGACGGCTGCACCAGTTGGTTCATGTCACTCGTAACACATACAGGGGGTCGACCGCGTGACGTCGGGTCGCCCTCACGAAAATATCTCGCGCGAATAGTCACGTGAGGTATCTCGAAGATTGTTGCGACACGAGATCAGCTTGATAGTTCCACAAGTATACTTGCTTCGGCAGTACAACTAAAATGAGAACGATACTTCCACGAGCGACGATAACACCGTCAGCTGGCCATGCAAACTGTCCTCTTTGGCGCGATATATCACACGCGTATTTTGAGCGGCGCGCGTACAACGGGGAGCGGCGAAAAAAAGAAAAGACGAGAATACGGAGCGACACGGGAGATCTCGACTGAGTTCAGGGTAAACGAGAAACACGTCTGTTCTCCTCGAGGTCTGGCGTGGTAATGATTCTGTGCTTTCGCAGCCACTCGGCATGTTCTGCCTCGCGGGGCTCTCGACGGCTCTTCCCTCACTCCGCTTCACCCCGATTGGTTGGAACGGTGGGGGTGCGTGCGCGCGCAACCTGACGAGAAATAAACTGGTGGTGAGGGTAGCCGATTTACTTTGGGGTGGGGAACGCGCGAGGAGCGTGACAATACATTGTCTTGCTCCTCGGACGCCGCGAGTGAGCTCCGTTTGAACGCTAACATTTACTGCAATCATGTTTTTGCAATCGCCAGACGCCACGGCGTATCCACACAGCATACGAATAACATATCGAAATATTGCATTTTTTTGGATTCGAATGTTTATACTATTAATAAGATATATATATATATATATATGACTAATAACATTATTAATTTATAACTATGTAAAAACAGAAAAATCAGATTTTTTTCTTCCTTTTTTTCATTTTAATTTTAAATTTTTCTAAGCATGAAATTTATTAAAAAATATTTCGTACGTATCTTTAAACTCGCTCTCTTAATTGATATTTCAAGCTGTTTTGCTTTACTTTTGCTTTAGTTTTACTTTAATTTTCCTACATTTCGAGGCATTTCGTTCGATAGACTGTTGGATACGACAGCGACTCGGTCCACGCTTGGAAGACGCAAGTGCAACTCAGTGGCGCGCGCGACACAGTCTCTACAGCGGAGCGTGTAGCATGTAACATGTAGCAATGGGATCTCGACGAGGGAGAGAGTGAGAGGCCACGCACACGAGTGTACCGGCGCTCGCGTGCACTTCGTAGCCGTAAAGGCACGTATGACACGACGAAACGACACTCCAGCGCAACTGCGCAGTTTACGCGGCCAAGTACAAGCTCCACACGGGGGTGGGGGTGCAGCCGCAAATCGGAAACGTTTACTTTACCACCGTTAAAATTAAACTCCCGGGAAAAAGTACAAAAAGAGTTAAAAACGTTACTTCCATGCGAGATATAACTTCATTTTTCGCTTTAATTCTAATTGTTTTATTTTATCGATTTTACTTCTTTTTTTAGTATTAACAGGATTCTTCGATACTGCACGTAATATTTCGTTAAATAGATGTGGTCTTAATTTGTGCAGCATCGGTGATTCACTAATATTAATGATAAATGTTAACGCGCGATATCATCGTAGATATTGAATTCACTGCGTTTATAAGCGATAATAACAGACATTGGAACGATAATGAGTATCAGTCTGCAGTGTCAAAGATCAATTTCAATCGCTCCAATGACTACACGACGAGTTAATGAGCTCGGACATACTTATAATTAATTAGGAACGCATGAGCGAAACGAACACGAGACAGCTCGCTTACGCTTAATTTCCCGATAATTTGTGACGATGCGTACAATGTTTGCGGCATCGCTACGGTTCCTCTTTTTTTTTTTTTTTTTTTTNCGGCCGATGAATGGACGAGAAAACGGAGAAACAAGAATACAATACGCTGCCATTGCGCGCGCTGATTCATGATGCATACGATGCACTGTGCGCCGGCTACACGAGAGTGCGACTACATAAATAAATATGAGCATATTGGTTTGCGCGAGGGCATGCACGATGCGCGTGAAAAATGGAATCACACATTCAACGCGGATCAAGGAAAAAGTATATTACCGTTAATGTTACTCTTTTTATTATATTATGTTGGCGCAAATTTTATGATCCGGGCACTCTCTACGATCAAATTCAAATCGAAAATATTTAACACGTTCAAGGATCTAGTCCTCATAAAAAATGTATCGCGCGTGCTTTCTTTCACTTTACCCCTACAGATCTAATTTTAACACTTGAAACACGCGGAAATACAGTTTCACTCAAACAAGATTGACGTTCAGTCGATCGACGGAAAAAACGGAATGCACTTCACTTGTACGAATTTCCATTCATTGACGCGTAACGCAATGTCGGAACAATAGAAGCATGTTAAACAATCTCGAAAGCGTGAACGTGAGCACCACTCGAATCGATAGGTGATCGACGTTTCTTTGGCGTGCGTGCGCGAGTATGAGGAGAGAGAAAGTGAAAGATAAAGAGAGAAAGGGAGAGAGAACAACAGATTAATGTCAGGAGTGGTGCGCCCGGAGAGAGACACTGTCATTGGATATCAGATGTGGGAGTTAAAGGCTAGGTGAATCTCTGTGCGTCGGGGATGACGTTACAGAGAGATGACATTACCACTGCAGAACGTGGAAACTGGAGTCGATGCGTGTGTAGAGATGTGTGCGCTCTGGTCGTGGCTTGACTAAATGACGATGTCGATATCGGTGGACGTTTATATCGATATCGATATCGAGGAGCTTTTAAAGGACCCATTGCTGAGCAGTGGTGACGAGCATTTGGTGGGGCAATCCGCGCCGCGATATCGATATAGAAGCTGAGATACCGGTTGAGAGATATCGGTGCACTTTGCGCGTCTTACTCTTATCAATCAATGGACTTATTGTTGCTGACAACTTCGCGCGCGAGAAAAAATGGTGGCGCCTTGAAAACCTTGAGATTTTTTTTGCGGATCGATACGTGAACTTCACCGCGCGTCTTACAGGAACTACTCGTTATGAGAAATAACACTTCTGCGAAGCCAATTGTCTCAATGTACGTAAAAGTCAAAGAGGCGACTTCAGGGAGGGACGAGTTGATTGTGCCATCATTGTACGAGGAGTCGATTCACTTAACGAAGTTAAACTTAGTTGCGAGAAGTTCGAAGAGTATTTTGATGCCCATAGTTTTTATATAAAAAGTTTTATTCGAAACGTTAGAAGAGAAAGTTTGATTGGAATTATGAAATATTACACAACGTGTGCAATATTGAAGATTTGAAGAGTATTTGTAGATAAGATTGAGCTATCTTAATGAACAAGTATACTATAAATAAGTGACTAGTGATAAAATATTTTTGAATATATTTTGAAAAAAAGATTGCAACATGCCCAGAGTAATAAAAATGCTAATCAATATAATAAATAATCATTATATATATAATATTATAAATCAAACTCAGAATTTAAAACCGTTCAAATTCATTCTTAATATTAATCTTTATTTTCAGTAATACATGGTTCAACAAGATCTTATCTAGCTTTTGATAATTAATTAATTTCAATCGCATGTAAACAAAATCATTCTTCATGAAGTAATAATATAGATACAATCACGAAGTAATAACATAGATACAATCATAACGACGAAATTTCTGATTAAATTTTTACAGAGAAAGATTTGATATCATCTTTTTTATATAATATTTTTCGTATTCATATCAATCTTCAATTTTCTTATCGATTAATTCCATTTATAAAAATTCTATCATCGATCTTGAAACTATATCGGATTACGTTCATCATGTGGACTTAACTTTCAGGACAACCTTATAAATAAATACCCGGCATTGCAATTTTCCGTCATCGTGGAAAAATCGTAATCGTATCTCGCCAAATCTATTAGATGCGGATGTAAATGTTGACTTAATAACTGCCTTCGAGCTCCTCGTAATCGGAGTCACTGTCGCGGGCACTGGTCAACGTTCGATTAACGATCTCCGCATTTAGCGATTAATGATTCGCGATCGAGCATCGAGAGAAGAAACGCTCGACGAGCAACCCTTCCTTCCCGGTCTTTCGCAACCCCGTCGCAACGTTTTATTTCGAACGTGAAGCATTAAGTCGTGCAACGCGGCACCGGTTGTCCTCCGAGATTTAAAACCGGTAGCACCGTACGCGCGTCGTACCGGGCTGTATATTTTTAGAACGACCACCGCGATCGCGTGGGCGGATGCTGGTCATCGGTCCGGGAACCTGCGCTACTTTGTTTTAAGCACGCAAACCGGACAGGATTTCGCGACGATCCTGTCGAATGACAGGCACAGAGTAATCTCCCCTATACAGTTTCAGTGGCATAAAAAATACTTTGCGAAAAAAAGGTAAACCGTACGTTTAAAAGTTTCACAATATTAAGCCATCGCTAAAGTCTACTTTAGAGCTTTATCTCGTGATAATACATTACAACACGCGCGTATATAAATTATGTCGTGTTCGCAGCTAGGCAAAATACACTATATCTTCATTTGTCGGCTTCCGCGGAATTCTAACGCCAACAGAGGCTCCTTATTCTGTGCATATATGCATATCTACACTGGTAATAAGCACGCTCGTTTACATCACTGTGATGATTAAAGCTCCTGATTTAATAGCTAGATACGTTGATGAAAACGCAAAATTATTTACACACATATATACTTGATTCTAATTCTAATTCTAGTGGTTTTTTTAATTCTAGTATATTTTAAGAAACGTGTTTATGTTTGCATCACGCTTAATTTTTTCCAAAATGAATTCATACGAGATAGTAATCAAAGAATGATTCACCTAATCCATATATATTTGATCAATACGAGAGCACTCTGAAGAAGAAGAATCGTCAAAATAAGGTCTCTCGAGATAAACGAAGCGCCTTAATTATCGAGGTAATTATCGCGGCGGGAAGGAGCGTTATCGCTCCTCGTCGCGCGACACGCGTCTACCGCGAACATGTTCGAACGGGTTTCATGTCCCTCGTAGTATTACGGACACACTGTTGCCGTCGTTTACGAGGTTAACGGCAAGAGCAGCGTTATTAAACGATCTCTGTAATGGGTGACCGTCAAGAGCGGAGCTATTTATCGCGATTACGTACGAGAGAAAAATTACGTTTTCCTTTTTCCTTTCTATAATATTCTATCTTACGTATTTCTTATTATCATCGCAACAAGTGAATTCACTCTGTAAATAAGGCATAAAAATTATCTGTACTTTCCCTCTCTCTTCTCAAACTACATGGACGGCAGTGTGAGAAAAATGCACGGTATATGAGAATCATCCGTCCGAAAGATGACTCAACTTATCAGGTTGATGTTACGAATTGCGTTTCTTATCATTTTTTTATCGGGTCATTGGTACATTCACCCTTCCTGGCAGTTCATCGAACCAGATTTCGCACGCTCGTTTTCTGCAAATATTAGACCTTTAAATCGGCCAGGGGGAGAATGAGAGGTCGAATATGTTGGTAATACGTTCACGGATGTTCTACGATCTCGCTGTATCTACGTGGCTTAGTGATAACGGGCGGAAAAAGAAATAATAGGGAGGTTGAAAACAATAGAGCCGGCAAATTGCAGGCACGTATTTCTTTTGTAGTCGCTCATGCAACACATTCGCGTTTTAAGTGTTATTCGTGGCTAATTGCATCCAAATTGAGATGTAAATTTAATTTATTGACAATATTAATTAAACATAAAAGTAGAAGAATCAAATCTTTTGGATTTTGAAAAAAAGTATGTAAAGCTACATAAACAACAATATAAACGTAAATAATAATTTATATGCATGTATTCTCATTACATACGTGATTTTTACGTTTGTTGTTCATGTAATTTTATATATTTTTTCACAACATATGTAAATAGATACAGATAAGTACAATTTGGAGTCTTTTCACCACACGCGTTTATAATGTACATACTGCAAATAGTGCGTTTTCCCTTATCGCCAATAACCATTCGAGAGAGGGATAAACAGCAAAAAGAAGTGCGATAAATGGTTAACATTTCAAACAAACTTGATGCATGTACACGTAACTCACGTTCGTACGAGAGTAACGCGGGTGTATGTACACGCATACGTATGGATTCGACGCGCAGCTGCAACAGTACGACTAATATCCGCAATTTTGTAATTTTAAACCATCGCCTACGTGCGCGCTAACTGCCGGAGTGAAAGAACTTCGTTCCGAGAGCGTTCCGTAACGTTAGTCACGAAACCCCCGAGACACATTGACGCACCGTATTACGGTGATTTTCACGATAAGTGAATCCCAGTGTCAAGGGGAGCAGTCGCGACGAATTAGTTTCTCGAAATAGCCGAACTACGACCGCGCGAAGATTATACGAAATTAACTCCATTCGCGCCGTGCTTCGACATCTGTAATTATCGCGTCGTTTTTCAGGTCGCCAGACGGTGCAAATTGGTTTCTACCATGAATGAAAGCACACGTGTTCCACGTTCGCCATCGATATCGATCTCGACTTTGCCGTGAATAATAATTTTCACCGAGTGTTGAGCCAGGGGACGCGCAAAAGGCGACATCGACACAATAAACGATTTTAAGAGAGTTACTTGTATTGAAACAAAAAAGAAATTGCGTCGTTAAAGTTGTGAAGTTTTACTCTCTCTATTACATGTACCAGAGAATGATATGATAGCCGGACGCAAATGATGGATCATAAGACCGGAACTTCGCGAGGGTGTTTGCGGATGTGGTAACGAAATCGTCGCTCTTTAGCCGCAAGGTTTCTTGTCTGCCGCGTTCTTGCGGTTTTTTAAGAGACGGCAGAGCCGTGAACCGTCACGATAAATATCGAACGTAGTTACGATCGTGGATAAGTTTCCTGCGCAAAATCCGCGTTTTTATCGCGGTTCGATTGTCCAGCGACGTTTTTATGCGCACGATGAGACGAGTTTAATAAACGTTTCGGGGGACAATCTTGGTTTTTCTCTCGATACTGATGCTGTTTCAATTTTACGCACGACAGCAGAGCTTGATTTACGTTGTCTTACAACCTGTTATTGACAAAATCGTCCATAATGTTAAATATTATGCTATCGCGTGATAGCAGAAAACTCGCGTCCATCCAATACAAGTTGCTAAAATATCCGTAGAAGTAATCCGTCCAACAAAAAGGGTTGCGCAAACAAGCGAGCAATAATTGACTAAGTACTGATGCATGGATACACATATCCAGCTGTGAGGGCATAATATCGAGGTACATACGTACACTTGAGGATAAGTATTTGCCGCCAGCTATCATCAAGATCCAATAGAGACGAGTGCAGTTTAGCCACGACAAGACTATATCATCAACGACTAATTTCTTAGGATAACGCGGATATTAATAGCCATCTTTTATATTATCAGTGCGTACTACAATATCGCTGATCTATTTACAATGCATCGTAAAATTATCGTAAAGATTATTTGTTGTTCTACTATTATTATACTTTCGACAAACTTCGTAATATATTTCAAATGACAATTAAATATTTTTTGGGGGGTGGGGGAGAGACGTCCAAACAGAAAAATTTCAACATGATTAGAATGCACTAATCTCATAAACATTTTAACTTATTTATTTTTCTTTAACTCGGTAACCGCGATAAATTGATCTGAATTATGTCTTGACCGCGAACGACATCTTAGAGCATGAAATCAAGCGTTTTGGAAAAAAATAGGGCATGTACATCGAGCCATCAAAAAGAAACCGGACTGTTTCCGCTGTTTAGTGATAGCACAACGTACAATCAAATGCCGCTGGGAGTCATCGCCTTAGACTAAAATGCAAAATTTTTGTTCCATTTTTAAATTGCAGCCCGACATTAACAAAACCTTATAAAATTGCGTGCAAGTGTACAAACCTTTGAAGTCAGGTGCCTATATAATTTGACACTTAAAGGTCTACAGCATTGATTCCCAACGGCATTTAATTTAATACGTTGCGCTATCGTCAAACCACAGGTACATTCTATTTTCTTTTTGATTGTTCCACGTACGTCTTTATACACGAAGCCGTGTTTTTAAAATACCGAGTCACATTTATGATAATATGACGAGAGGGGCGATCTTATCTAAAATCCCTCGCGTTAATCATTCCGTGACGAGTAGACGACCACACGCTGAAATAATTTTTATAATTTACCTTGTTCGCTTCTCGAATGATGCAATTCTTAGAAATAGCCTTGAATGCACTATCATTAGATTGCGGTTTTCACATGTATGCGTGTTAATTTTTATATGCGTATATCGTTCGTCTTTTATAATTCTAGTCCGAGAATAATCCGTTTCGAAGAAGTCAAAAGATGGATTATGTTCGTGTTGTTTGATTTCTATTCTTGTCGTATTTCACGTACACACTACGTCGTATCTTTTTTGTACACAAAGATACTTGAACACGTCATAATTTATTGGGATAAACTATCTCTGAACCTCGTTTCTATCGATTTTTGACAAATCTAAGATTAATTTTGGAGAGAACTGACGTTATACGACTTACGACGGTGTAGCAGTCAGCAGATGTTGTATAAGACCATAACAAAGACAACGCTTTCTGGATATGTCACTAGATTTCTCTCCAAGTATCAATTCAAGATCGATGCGTCTCTGTGGAAGTCAATTGTCCAAATGAGTACTCGGTCAGTCCTTTCTTTAAAAAACTTATCGATAGCAAGGTGCACAATGTGTATCGCAAGAGACATGCCCCTTCACTGTGATCAACCAATAATGTCTCATCCTTAAATTTTGCTTATTTGATGTATTCTTATTGGTCAATCTAGCCTACCTGTTCTACCTCTTCTTGCCATACGGCCATACGGCTTCCGCCATACGGAGATGTTTCACATTCTCTCTTTCTCTTTTCCATCTCATAGCGAAGGAGCATACGTTCTGAGCAAGAAGAAGAGGGAGAGGGAGAGGGTCTCGATCCCTTAGTCACGATAGTGGGAGGAAAAAAATCGTAGTGGGGCGATCAAAAAGCAGATGCCATTGCGAAAACATTTTCCTCATTCTCTTTATTAGTTCAAATATAGTGTTTACATTTTATTTTATTAAATTAATTTGCATTAATTGATTTGATTAATTAATTAATTTTGGACCATTTTCAATAATAAAAAGTCGAAAAGCCAAGATGTTAAGCTAACATAGATTTATTCGATTAAATATATTTTCAGTTATATATTTAAGTATGTTTAACAAAATCGTAAAATATATAAAATATAGTTTTGTAATATAACGCGCATCAATTAATTCGCAATTCAATCAATATACTCGAATCCTGATTTTTTGAATGTAGAAAAAACAATATTAAGTTAGCTATGCATATATAGATAACTAGAAGAAAAGATAAACTATTTTATTTTTTAGAACATCTTTGTTGATTGTTGTAAGAACAAATAGCATAAAGATTGTTTCGAAAAATCTAATCTTAAAGATGTGCTGTAACACGTTATTTTTTAATCTCTCAAAAAGACATTTTTTTAAATCAACAAAAACCTTTTAAGTGATAGAAATAAACTGTCTTGCATAGTTGGCATTATTTATTTGTGTACACAAGCTATCTGTAATTATTGACTCATCAAAGGCGAAAGGCGCACCGGGCTGGCTCAGCGAAATAGCAAGTAGATTACTCAGAAGCGAGATGAATCAGACGTTAGATACGATTTTTCGATGGAACAGGTTTGTGCCCAGCAACCGGTTAACCCGGCAATTTTTAAGGCCCAAAGTAACGTAGGCCATCGCCACGAAACTCCTCTCGTCCCGTCTGAAAGTTGAAACGTATCGAGTGTACCGCAGCCGCTGAGAGGAAATGAACTTGATGACTCACACCCGAAGAAACGAATTAACGAAGACGGCACCGGCTACAAACTCTTATTGCACGCTTGTGTGTGCATCGCGTAACCTTATTATGAGTGCGCTAGCTTCGACCAGTCACGCGACCGAGAACAAGACGAGACGGGCGATCTCGCAAATTCCACCCGCAAGAGACCCACTAGCCGAAGAATCCTTTGTCTTTCTCGATGCTTGACTGCCAAGGTCGCCGGTCGAAGGGATTCTAATCGCATGCTAGAAACGCCGTCTCAACTGAATCACATACACCTCTGATGCAAGCCAGTGTCTTAAAAATTTACAATCGAATAGATTATTTTTTGGTCATTCAAATGGAGGATTGTGCAATCTATTATGCATGCTTATGAAATGAGCTGGTCTCACGTTTCCGTTCACGTGTGTAGAGAGATATCACAATCTTATTGTGGTGACATCGAACGTGATGCGTCATAGATTTCTACGCATGCAGACACTGAAAATATAATATCTAACTGATTGAATTTTATACCTGAATTTTAATTTCTTCCACTTTTGATGAATTGATATAATATTGAATTTCTTAATAACAACTATGTTATATAAAATACACGTAACTGTTCTATGTTACGTATATTTTTATCACGACAAAATATCTTGTACATTTAGATTATATTTAAAAAAATTTTTTTTAATTGTAATATATGTAATTTTTTTAATTGCAAATATATGTATATTTTTTCTTGCAATGTGTATATAAATATACACAATTATAGAATTTTTTTGCAAGTACGATCATGAATTTGCAGTATGCAATTTTATATTTTTTTATATAAGTTTTATTATTGTAGATGATAAGAAGAATCGATTAATATAAAAAAATATCTAGTTACAATATTAATTTTATGATATAATGCAGCTATAATGTTTCATAAATAGACACTCAAATATCATTGCTTTCATACACCTGACCTGATCCGGTTTGTTACCTGCGATTTGCTTCGCCTGCTTTTTGAGTTTTGTCCCTTTGTTATTTTCGACTATTTTCGATTCTCTCTGGTACATGGTTGGCTCGTTCTTAGAAATACAAGGTTTCTGACCATAATTGTTTTTTTCTCAGTTAGCTACGCGAAGGTGTTTTAACTTGCACGCGGCGTAATTAAGAGATGTTCTCGGACCGGACGTCGCTCACCGCATAATTCAGTAATAATGCGCTTCTAATCGCAACCGGATCTGCCAACTTGCATTTTCGTGCGGCGCAATCTCGTTAATTTTGCACGGAATGGCGAGATGCGACGCGATCGGCGGCGATTTCGGGAGGAAACGCGCCAGGAAATGGGAAGGAAGATTTTTCATGCAGGATGCGAGGTTATACGGGGCGCCTGATATTTTTGCCTGATAACGCGCCAACAACGGCCGACATTGGAGTGGGTTATAAATGCTCCTCGATATATTTCACGAGAAACTGCAAGAAATCTGTCCGATCTCTTCCTAGAAACCGGAAAATAAATAGGGCTGGAAATGACGCTACACATGACGTCGCATTACACGAAAATCACGAAACTTCGATCAGAAAATACGTATGATTTATTAAACGCGCACAACCTAATCAAGTGAATACAAAGGCCTACGAATTTGAACATAATCTGCGGAAGCATTTTGATTTATAATAGCTTACTTGTGAAACATAGTATAGGGTAAAGCTTCCTATTATGAGATACCTTTTTTTAAAGGCTTATAATTTATTTAATTTATATCATTAACTCCTATTTTTAATCCAAATATTTTATCCAAATTATAGTAAATATATTTGTTTCATCGCCAAAAGTTAGCAATCGATAATGGCTATACTTTGTTGTGTATGAAATTTTTTATCAAAATTGCCGATTTTGCTCGTTCAAAAAAAAGGTTCCTAATATGAGATACAAAGGTTTTTTTATATGAAATGGATCTTATCGACTTGGACCTT